>SPJY01000232.1:0-50579 GCA_005191435.1 Raddia distichophylla
TCCCGTTGCTAGGAATTTCTGTATCTGCAAACACTAAATACTGACAGGCTAGCTCTTTCGTGCTGAAAGGGGAAGGTGCAGCATAGTCGCATGGACGGGACCCACCCCCAGGGTGCTGGTAAAACTATAAATTTTAATTAATTAATTACGAACAGGCCTCAGCGCCTCCCAAAGTCGTACCTCATCAATAAGTTGTTGGAGGAAGGTTAGGTGGGGCACTCAACTGAGCAAAAAATCCTGTTGTTTCGCTTCAATCACAGATGCCAGATGGTTCCGGAGATGATTGACAGGGTGCCACACTAGTGGCACTATGAAGAATGATTGCATCCCACCATGCGGGATGCTGGAGGTCCACCCCTAGAACGATGGGTTGAGGAGGGGGTAATGACTGAAAAGTGAAAACTAAATGAATAATATTGAAATGGGTTAACATTATGGGGGCCTCTACTCAACCCCTATGGGGTGAGAGCGTTATTAATTATGCATCGTCCATCGTATGGTTTATGTGGGTCCGTAAGATGATATGACGCACGCTCGCCGACACTCGCTGCTATGCGTCCTCAGCCGCCGCCGCGCTCATCGACCAGCCGCTACTCATTTCCAGCCACTGCCGCCGCACGCGACCGTGCGTTCGTCGCCCGGCGCCGCCATGCGTCCCCGGCCCCAACCGCCGCTGCGCATCACCACGCAGCCGCGCGCTCGTCGCTCGGCGCCGCCATGCGTCCCCGACCCTAATCGCCACTGCGCGTCCCCCCGGCAGCCGGGCGACTCTAACAACACAGCCGCTGCGCGTCCCCTCGGCTCCCCGCTGTTGCGGCCGCACGCTCGTCGCCCGGTGTCGCCATGTGTCTCCAACCAGTGGAGGACCCAGTATTTTAATAAGACTCGGGCCAACTACCGGCAAGTCTAGTTGCTAGATCAAACGGTAAATGATGTTCATAGTAATGTACGATAAAAATTTATCCAATCACATAGCTCAATTTGTCTAATCGAAAACCAACATATAAATGAAAGGCAAGTAAAACAATAGTAGTCAAACTAACTAGACCGGCTTGTGTTTAAAGACAGCAGTAGTCTAATCGATAAACTATATTTTAGATTTCCAAATGACATGGTAGGAAATTATACCAAGGACGTGGCTTGTGTTTAATTATTAACACAGTAGTCAAACTAACTAGACCGGTTCTATTAGCTAGGTATTTAATTCACAACATAGATAATCCACAAATCATCCTGCATGCAATTTCATAAGTAAAACAACATAAATTTAGATAATATCATTGGTTAGAAGGATGATCTATAGAGATAGAATTGTAGTCCTGGTTGTCAAATTGATCCTCGGGGTCTTCCAGATCTATACACGAACAATTAAATGACACAAAAATACGCATAATACACATGAAACATCAGGCAAAGTGTGAAACCATACGATTAATTTAAGTCATGTGCTTCATTTACAACTCTAGATACACATGACATGATCTGCATTTTGCAACCTGCAATGGCCATTGGCTCACCTAAGGAGAACCGAAGGAGGAGGCTAGGGCGGTGGCCTGGGGAGCAAGCCAACGAGGCAGAAAGCCGGGTGGCGCTGGCGGCCTGGGGTGGGCGGTGTGCCGGTCACCGGTGGGGGAGTGGGGGGCGTCGGGGCCAGGCGGACAGGAGGACTGGAGTAGGAGGCCGGGGCGGCGGCCGGCGGCGGCGGCGGGAAGGCGACGGGTGGCCTGGGGCGGGAGAAGGCGGCGTGGGGGGAGCGGCCGAGCGGGGGCGTCGGTCGGGGCGAGGAGGCGTGTACTGCTACTGGGCCACGCTTCGGGCCGCGGCCCAGGTGGACCTGGGCCTGGGCCTGGGTCCGCCTTGACAGAAACACTCTTAGGCTTTTTAGGTACATGGCTGCAACCGATTATTCAATGCTCTTAGGCCCTATTTGTTTGAGCTTCTAGCTAGCTTTTACCCTTAGAAGCCAGAAGCTCAAACAAACAACTAGCTTTTGGAACCCCCTTCAAAGAAGTCGGGTTGGGGGCTGGGGCGTTGTGTCTGGGCCGGCTGTTGGGGGGTGGGGGGTGGGTGTTCCTCTATTGGGCCATGCCTCGGGCCGCGGCCCAGGTGGCCCGGGGCCTGGGTCCGCCCCTGCCTGCAGCTGCCTTCAAGGCCATTCTTCTGTGATAAGGGGAACGATACAGCAGCAGATCCTCACCATTTCTCATCCGAGATCACTACCATCTGTGATGAGGAGGATACCTGAGACTTTGGCATGAAGCTGAAGCAAGAGCTCGTATTGTATTGTAGTATTGGCCTCTGTAATTACTGTTCAAGAACAATGTACTATACAGGGCTACACGTAAGATCGGAGGTGTACAAGTCCTCTCATTCCCAAGAAATCATTTTCTGTTCGTTGGCTGCTCATTCCATTCCTATTCGGCCTGCAAAATCATTTTCTGTTCGTTGGCTGCTCATTCCATTCCTATTCGGCCTGCAAGCGTGGCTGGGCTGACTTGTTCTACTTGGTTGCTTACTTGGAATCTGGTGTCTTCCACCACGGTGTAGACTGCTAGGCGAACAAGTAGCGTGTGGTATTGGTTACTGTCACATGTAAAATGTGGAGAAGCCAACGCCTTTTTCAGCTACTTCTGAAATAAATTGGTTTGGAAAACTTGCCGGAAAACATCGCACTTTTGGGGACTATGGCTCTCTTTATTTCACGGCTCTACATGGATTTGGTTGTAGTTGAAAAAGTCGAGTTTTGGTTAGACTAAAAGATTATCAAAAAATGTTTTTGAATTTTTTGACAAAAACCCACAGTGCCACAAAAAAATCAAAATATTACAAACAATGGTCCACAAATTATTATTTTATAAACCAAATCAAAACCGTGAATCCAAGAGGCTTCTTTTGTATCACTTTTGTAAACTTGGAGTAGTATGGTTGTAGTTGTCGGATGCATTCGTGAAGAAAGTAGAGCACGCCAGGGTTGGCAATTGAAGCACACAAAACATTTTTTTAGAAAAACTTTTTTTTTGTTGATGTAAATAATAGGAGAGGAAGAAATTTTTTTATTATATTTAAAATTATTATCAAATTAATAAATGATATTTATTTTATTAAAATTAAATAAATAGAGGCCTTCCGTCGGACAGCTTATAAATCTAGCCAAACAAAAAAACGAACAGAAGCAGAGAGGCGGAGGAAAGGGCGTCAGGAGAGAGAAACCAAATCCCGCCTCGATCTGGCCTTCTTCCTCGCCGCCGGTGGCCTCCGGGCTGCCGTCGGGAGGAGGGAGGTACGGATCTAGGCTGGGATTTGTACAGAAGTAGGGCTAGCGGTAGTTTTAGGTTTGCAAATAAAGGCGTCTCGTTGATGGGGAGTTCACCGGCGACGTCAAGGGCGGTCTCCGGCGAGTTCTCGCTGGAGGTGGCTTCTTCCTCGTCTTTGGCTCCCTGTCGGCGGGAGGGCTTCACCAGGTCCAGCGTCATCTTCTCCCTCTTGCGTCCCCAGCGGCGTCTCGGGGGGCAGTGGCGATTTGGAAGGAAAGACTCCCCTTTCTTTGGGGGAGAGGTTTTTGGAGAAAAAGTTAAGTATGGGGTGATGTCGAATACTCCGGCGGCGGTGGTGGTATGCTCGTCTGTGGAGGCCGGCGGTGGTTCTTCGGCTTCGTCTTTCTCCTCTTTGGCTGCGACGGATGTTTGGGCTTTGTTGTTTATGCTTGGTGTGGACCTTGTTTTCCGTCGTTATAGTCAGCTGGAGGGACTAGTCGCGGTGGTGCTGCTGTCTTCCATGGTCGTCGTCCTGCTTGCCGGCGCTGGGAGAGGGAGGAGCTTCTTAGCCAGTGTTGCGTTCAAGCCCTTCGAGGACTGCTTTGTAATTTTGTTATTTGATAAGGGTTTGTGTGTAACTTGGAAGCTTCTTGAATGATATGGGATCTTGTTCTCAAAAAAAAAAATCTAGCCAAACAAACCGACGGATTTTATATAAACCGTCGTACCAACCAGACCATCCGACGGTTTTGTCTTCCCAAGTTTACCAGCATGCAGATTTAATTGCTTTTGACTAATTGCATGCATGTAGCACTCTGTTGCGTTGCAATGGGATATCAACGCAATTTAAGGCCCTGTTCTTTTGAGCTGATCTTAATGGCTGAACGACTGAAATGACTGAATTTCAAACGCTTCTCGAGGTAGTCTCCAGATTTGGATCCATTTCGTTTGACTTGCTTTTTAAAGCGTCAGAACTCACCTTCAAAACAACGAAAAACGGACTTAAAAAACTCAAAGCATATGGCTTTTTAAAACATAGATAAGTCGTTAAGGTCCTGTTTGGAAGTGGAGTTATTTTATAGTTTCTATGCAAAACCATGGTTTTCTCGAAAACCATGGTTTTCTCGAAAACCATAGTTTTTGAGACCATGAGGTGTTTGAAAGCAACTCTAAAAATTGTGTTTTAAAAACCATGGTTTTGGCAAAACCATGGTTTTTTGAAGTTTTGTAGACTCCACTCCACACCAAAATTTTCTCACTTGTGCCAGCAAACAATGGTTTTCAAAATCATGGTTTTTCATGATCATAGCAAAACACAAACCATGGTTTACAAAACCATGATTTAAAAAACTCCACTTCCAAACAGGGCCTAAGCTGTTAAGCCGTTAAATTGTAAAGCTGAAAAGAATTGTACCTAAATCTTGCGCAATTAAATCTTGACATTCCACATGCATGCAATTGACGGTTCAAAACTTCAAATTGGCTTCCACATGCATGCATTTAAATCATGCATGCATTCGACGGTTCATTGCGCTTTAATTGCAACTAGTTGGGTAGACGGGCCTGTGGCCCGTCGACGCCAAGTTTAGTGAAGAGCAAAATGTAGAAAATCTTTACAACCATCAATACAGTTTCTGTGAACAGTTAAGTCTGTGAAGCCAGATTATTTCAACCAATGAACAAAGGCATGAAATCGATATGGCTAAGTCTAGTAAACAGGAAAAAATATGAATAGCTCAATATAACAAAGACATGAAGTATTGTCACAGGATTTCCAAATGAGTAGCGGCAGGAATAGCATAAGCTATGATAAGAATGATTGGCAATAAGTCAAGGATACTTGTACCTTCATAAAATCTTCTAACGATAGAGTGTAATCCTTTCTATACCCAGCTTCTTCCAACACATTTGTTACCACTTGCTGAAAGGCATCAATCAAATATGTGATATTCTACTCCAGTACATAAAAAGGTAAAAATGGCACTACCATCTCTTTGTTACAAATGGTTAGAGCTGAGGATGGTAAACACAACAACTAAGATGTGCAGGGATGGATGCCGAGAGAACTTTTTGGAATTATCACTACAAAGATGTGCATAGCTATGTATTATCTTTACACTGCACATACTAATTTATCTGCAAAGCATGCTAATATGAACAAACTTACATTTTCATGGTAAGGTCACCATTACCTTGGAAAACAAATTGTGCTCATTTCATACTTTATTCATGATCTTGCTCAAAATGACATTCATGGTAGGATAGCAGTTATTCATAAAGGAAACTAAGAGATGGTAAAAAAATAAATTATTTGCTCAAAAAATAAATGCACTCGAAAGGTAATGTATGGCACAGCATTATGGTAATGAAACACCGGATTATATGAAACGAACCTCTCTCTTTGTTCCTCTGACATGAATGACCCTGTTCGGTCCTGCAAAACTTCTACCAGGTCCCTCAAAGTTACTTTCCCCCTACCATCAATGGCAAACACCTTAAAAGTCACTGTTTCATTAAGCATAAAATCAAATCGGAAAAACAGCTAGGCAAACCTTTACATTGGAATAGCACATGGTAAAACAAACCACACAGCTAGGCAGATCAACACGTTCCTAAGCAATGTGTAAGTCGATAAGTCGACGGGGCAACAACCATAAATTCAGGCTGTAAAACATTTTGAGCATGATCATTTGTATAGCTGACATGCTATTGACAGGCGAAATTAAAAACTATAGATGATCTTCAGTAGATGCATAAGTGAGGTGATAAATCACGGAAAAATAAAGCTCTCAATTCTATTAGGATAACAAATTATCTTCACCTAAAAAATCCATGGTAACGTAAAAGATTAACCAATGGCCAAATGCTAGTTTAGAGCTCCATGTGCGCGACATATACATAACCATAATTGGAAAGTCAAGAAGTAATGAGAAGAATAGTACTTTACAATCCTGCAATAAAGGATAAGAATAAAATATACTACATGTCAACATTGAACCGAATTAATTACTTTCAGTTTCAATTTAGTACAATGCAATAAAAATGTCTTCCGCCACAAAATGTTGTCTGTTACAAATGAAATTGTTGACTTAGGCATTTCGTCCAGCTGGCATATAAAACTAAAATGAAGGAGGCCTTGGTCATTCATTTCATGGCATGAAAACAGTATACAGTAAAATGAAGGTTATGCACAAAATAGCATTGCTCATTTATGACATGAAATTAGGAGTTGGGACACAGGAAAAAGAATATTACACATAATATAACATTTCTCTGCTTTGCTTATTATTAGATTACATGAGAAAAAAAATGGGTTAATCATCAAAACCATGGTGGACTGAGAACTATTGCAAAGGCTGGTTTTGGTCAACAGAGATTTCAAGCAGCATATGATTCTTTTTCTCCTAAATGACGAACTTGTCTTTTGGGCAAGAAACAAAAAATCAAACAGCATAATACAATCTGTATTGCAGGCTAAAGAGCAGGAACTGAAACATCTTTTGATAATGATAAAATCATTAATGGCCTACCAATTTGAAAGCTTCCATTAATATCTTGCATTAACTGTGTTCAAAAGCTCTAAACCTGCACGGAGGAGGCGATGAGAGAAGACGACGAAAGCACAACGGCGGAGAAAAACGGGGGGGACGACCAGGGGATGAAACGGCGGCGACGGGGCAGGCGGCGAGGCAGAGGAGGACGGGGCGGCCCGATTTGCGCCGCTCCGTCCTGAAACGATTACTATGCAGAAACCGATGCCAAAGAAACGAGCAAAAAATAGCATTGTAGCGCCCGCTTCGTTTCTTGCCCCCACCCTGCCTCCCCTTCCCCACCACGGCGTCGCCGGCAGATCCTCCCCCGCCCCTGTTGCCGACAGCTCCTCCCCGTTCGCTGCCGTCGCTGGCAACTCCTCCTCTGCCTCCCGTCGCCGGCAAGTCCCCGCGCCCGGCGTCGCCTTCCCCCATCGCGGCCTCGCCGGCAGTTCCTCCCCGCCCCCGTCGCCAGTAGGTGGTCCACCGCGCCACGCCGCACCATCTTTTCCCCACGGCACCGCCGCGTCCCCACCGCACGGCGCGGCGCTGCCTCTTTCCCACCGCGCCATCGCGTGCCACCGCACCGCCTCTTCACCACCACATGGCGCGGCGGCGCCTCTTCCCCACCGCGCCGCCTCTTCCCCGCTGCGCCGCCGCTTCTCCACCGCGCTGCGCGGCCCCATGGCGCCGCTGCTTTCCCCACCTCGCCACCTCCTTCGCCGGCAACCACACCAACCGCAGTTAGGGTGCAAAATGGATACGAATAATCCGAATTATCCGACATCGTATCCGAAAAATGGGCTATCCGTATTCGGATTATCCGTATCCAAATAGGAAACGGATACGGATATGGATACTATCCGGATTTTGTTTCCCGGATACGGATACGGATATGGTTTCGTAAAAAGGACCGGATACGGATATGAATACGGATACGGATACTATCCGGATTTTTTTCGGATACGGATACAGATACGGTTACGGATACAGATACGGATACGGATATGTGTTGCTAATTAAATACTTATTGCTTGTTTTGTCCCTGATGCTTTACACACACACACACCATGCTCCTAAGCATCAGTGACTTGAAACTAATGTAAGGCCTAAGGGATAGATGTTGGTATGTTGGCTTGTTTTTTCGCTGATGTGCTGAAGTTGTAAGATATTCGTATCCGACTGAATTAAGTAGATATCCGGTCCGTATTCGTATTCGCTATGCTATCCGATTCGTATTCATATCTGAGGGGTATCCGAATCCGTATCCATATCCAAAAAAAAAATAGATACAGATATGATAATATGGCGCAATCCGATCCGTTTGCACCCCTAACCGCAGTGGCGAGCACGCCGCGTTTGACATGTCCGCCGCAACGGGAGAGAGAGGGAAGAGATGGTTGCAAGGGAGATTGGTGGAAAATTAATGGTGGGACCCATGTGAGGAAACGTGCGCTGTATCTACAATTTCTTTTACTGTTGCTCATTGACATGCATCATTTGAAACAAGCAGTAGCAACCAAGAACGATTACTAATTACTAGTACAATGTCCGTGCTTTGCCACGGAACTAAAAAGAAGAAAGGGAAACATAAATCGTAGCAATATACCCAGTGTATCCACGGTACATATGCTGTGCAATCACGCTAAAAATGCAATCGCCGTGTAATCGAACTACCAAAAGTTGTAAAAAATTCTAAAAAAAATTGTACATGTACTCTTCAACTTACTCTCTCTGGATAAAATTTTAAGTTCAAATTCATTCTATATTGAACGTTACAAAAAAGAGAAAATTCTATCAATTTTGAACTTATCAAAAATGTCCGTCTTTTCTTTTTTTTATAACTCTTAATATAGAATGAATTTGAACTTGAAATTTTATCCAGAGATAGAGTAAGTTGAAGAGTACATGTACAAAATTTTTCAGAATTTTGTACAACTTTTGGTAGTTCGATTGCACGGCGATTGCATTTTTAGTGTGATTGCACAGCATATGTTCCCTGTATCCACTCTTCTTGATGCACCCATGCAATTAGTCAATTTCAGCCATGCAATCAAAATTCATACAACAAGCGTCAATTTATTAAGAACCGTCCGCGTCTCCTAGCACATTTGTAAAAAAAAACACATAGCAATTCAACGGCATAATAGCTAATTTTTTTGTATTCCCTGCATATAGGCTAGCATGTAGCTAGCTTTCATATTTACATTCCAAAACAAAGAAACACAAACATGGCACATTTCTTCAGTTCTATTTTGCCATGTAGAAATGATATTGTTAAAATGTTTGACTTCCTACAATCAGCCAGACGAAAGATAACCCTTCCATATGTCTATGCACATTCACTGGGATTAATACATCGAGCAATCATAAATTGAGGGAAGTTGAAATATATATGCACTAAAGCACTCAGACTTTACTCTTAACTGTTTCCACCTTAGACTCAAGTTGCATGAATGTAGCAAACTACATTAAATGGTCTCTAAGACTACAAACTTGTCCTGTCATATGAGGCAAAGACAAAAAAAATTGCCACAAGCTGCTCATCTTCTTATGATTGGACTAATGATATCATAATAGGAAAAAAAGAAAAACGGGTACGTCTAGGGATAAACAACATCAAACTAAAATACTATAAAAGAAAATGATCTCATCCACATGCACGTCCAGGGATCACGTCCAGAGATTTGAAACTGAAAGTTTTTTCCCTCAGATTGCATAGGAAGAAAGTAGTCAGCGTATAAAATATACAAAGCAGAAAGCAGTAAGCTACATAATACTAAGGATGATTCCATGAATTTTATAAAGTATATTCAATTACCCGGAAATTACAATCCACATTTTCCTGCTCCTAAGGTTCTCAAGAATGGCAATTTTTTATACATGCAAAACACTCTATTTTGACCATCTTTCTCAACTAACTTTTCGTCATTGTGAACAAATCCATACCACTTGCAAGAGATTATGGGATGTGTTTTGTTAAGGACTCATTGTGAAAGCAAAATACATATGAGAACATCTAGCATCCAAAAAGCAGTGGTTGAATCAGATAACTCTTAAGTACACGAGAACAATAAAAAGACCATTGGGTCTGCCTGAAATCAGTGATAGCAATAAATCAAATCACCTTGCAAGTCTCATCGCACGATGGACATTTTTAATTGTCAACAGTACTACTGGAAGTCAAAACTTAGGAGCAGTACAATGACAACAATAATAGAAATAATAGGACCAGAGATTATCCAAGAAAAAAACTAATCGTTTTCTAAGGTGGGTGCTCCGAGAGGTATGAGCAAAAAAAGAATACCTTTTCAGCTTGTGCAATACTTTCTAGAACATGTTCATTTGATCAGAAGAACTTTTCAGATTGTGTTGCGCAGTGATCCAAAGACCCTTGTTCCCCCCCCCCCCCTAACTTCGTATAGCATACATTATACGAAGTTATACGAATCTTGTTAGCCCATAGATATGCATCAATCCAAGACAGTTTTCAGTTTTTTTTTTAAAAAATCAGCTTAAATATGACTACAGATTTACAAACCAGGTGTAACATTGTGTTTTCATTTGTTTTCGATGTTCAACTTCAATATGAGCATAATTGTATGGCATAATTGTATGTTAACTGAAGGACTGATTAGCAAACCAGTTATAACAAAACAAACGATCCTTCCTATTGTAATAGGAAAAGTGTTCAAATTAATTTAATTTACAGTAGAACGCAAATTTTTCATAGGAGCAGGTGCGCTAGATCTAAACTGAACTAAGAAAATCAGCAAAAAGGTATCTTACGCACACATGACGAAAAGAAGCAAAGTCGTGCTGTGCAAAATGGAACTTTTCCAGATCTAGCAACGCAATCCAGTGCTCAATGAAACTCAGTAACCAACGTAAATCAGCCCATTTTTTTCTTCAACAGTAAAAGGAAGCTGTCTTCGCTAGCCCACCAACTCCAGAAAAAGAAGGGGGATGCAGATATGATCTATCTACCAAAAGAAACGGCATGAATCACACAATAAAATAGAACTTCTTGCAATGTGATCATGACTTCTTGCTTTTACAGTTGACAAACAAAATTAAATAAAACCGGATGAGTTGGATTTTCCTTCATTTCATTTCCTTATGAACAAAAGTGCAGATCATCTGGAATGATGAAACAGATGGCCTGTAATATATAAAAATGGAGTAGCCAATACCTTAGCGGTGCAATCGATGGGAACAGCAATGGGGTCATTTTTTATATTGCACATGTAAAGTAACCAATCTAAATACTGAATGGTGATGTGGATCAACCTTCATGAATGCATGTACATATGTTTCACCAAGATAAATCAAATTGCTGAGCAACAAAAGAAATGGCATGAATCACACAGGTGCTCCTAGAATTCCACTGCGGCAACCAATCCCAATCAAAAAAATCCTCGCAATTCCTCCTTGCCTCATCGAAATACCGATCTTTACCCTCAGCAAATACACCAAAATCTATTATTTATCTATCTATTATTAAAAGTACAAGAGTGGGTTTAGGTACCTTCTGCGTGCCACGTGGCTTCGCCCCCCAGCCTTTCTTGCCACGTCGCCTCCAATTTCCTCGCCCGTTCGATCTCAGCGCCTGACCGATCTGACCGTTCGCGGTGTCTTCCACCTGTCCCAGGTCCCTCGGACAGGTTAGTACACGTTTAGGGGCGCTAACTAGCCACCTCCAGCTCCCACCCTCCGTCACTCTCGCCCCGCCCACATCTCTCTCGCTCCCAACGCCCACTCCCTTCCCTACCCGTCGATCTCGCTCCCTGGCTCTCGCCCCCCACATCTCTCTCACGATCCGATGGTGGCGGCGGCGCGAAGGGATGAGGCAGTGGCGACGGCCACAGCGGCACGAAGGGGGTGCGTTGGTGGCGAAAACGGCAGCGGCGACGGCGTGGAGGCTTGCGGCGGTGGCTTCTAGATCTGGAGGCGTGTCACGGCGGTCGGCGGCCGGCGGCCGGCTTCCAGATGTGCAGGGAGGGCACGGCGTCGCGTCAATGGTTACTCCCCCCACTTTCTTTCTCGCCCCGGCATCATCGTTGTCGCTTTCCCCGTTGCCGCCTGGTCCTCCTCACAAAATCTGGTCATCCCGGCTTCTGGGTGGCCGATTTCGGCGGCAACCGGCTCTGGTTGGCCAGATCTGGCGACGGAGGCCGCCAGGTCGTCCGCTGTCCCCTGGTCGTCGTCCCCTTTATCCTCTTCCCTTCACGCCGCCGGCTTCCCCCGTCCAAGTTGGGGCGCTGCCGCCGTCCTCCTCCCGGCCCAGTAACTGCCTGCGTCGGACCACCGACCCCTTCTCCACGCCTCATCCCATCCCCGCCCACCCGCAGCTAACCAAGCCCCTCCTCCTTCCTCGCGGCGCTGCGTCGCTGTTCACTTCTCCTCCCACGACCGCCTCTCCATGCGTCGGATCCATCACAGTATTAGGCTATAGCCGCCTCCTCTCCGGTGATTGGTACCACAGTATTTCTTCTCATCTCTCTCCCTCCCTCTCTCTCTCTCATCTCTCTTCAATTTCACGCTGGAGACCGTCGCCCCTTCTCCACTGGGTTGCGGATCTGGCGTGATTGGTTCCGACGGCGGCTGCCTCCAACGAGGCCGGATCCACAGACCTCAGATCAGGTCCTGGGGTGCCTCCCGTCTCCCAGCCCTCTGAGGTATGCAAAATTCCTGGGCTTCATGCCATTCCGATGCATTTTCTGCTCAAGTGATGATGCTCTTCTATTGCAGATTGCCATTATTGCGGGTAGACAGGATCAAGGATGACAATGACCCGGTTTCTATAAATGGTTAGTAGACTATACTCTCAATTTGTGGCGTGTTCGATCTTTGCTCTTTTTACATATGTCTCTTTTTACATATGACAACATATGTCGCTAATACATTCAAATTGACTAAATATGTGTCCTGCAGTGTCATATTTACATTCATAGATCAGTTTCTTACAGTGCTTAGGTTTGTGGTCAGAAGCTGGCCTTACGTAGTACTATTTGATTTGTTCCTGTGCTCTAGATTCTGTGTGCGAGGTGTTTGATGGATTTCTTGCAAGAGCCTATTGATTTCCTAAATGAAATGGGCTAATCCCTATGTTAATTTACAGAGTTGTATTCGTTGAAGATACTACCAATCCATTATTGATCAGTGTGATATAAGCTATGTATGTTTGTCTGTCAACTAGAGCTAGCCTCTTTTAGGTGCAAACCGGATAAGAACAGACCAACATGCCTGAACCACGTACGTTTTTCATCTTCATGTGCTATATTTTTTGTGCAAGTCATAGATGGTGTTTAGCTAATTAACTAAGTACATGGGCCTCTGTCCATTTGAAGGAAACCATGGTGTTCTAATGTACAGTTAATTAAATAATATGTCCTAAATGGTTTTTTCATTAATCATTATAGATGATGGACAATTCTTAGTCAACCATGCCAACACCTCCTGGCATTAATTCTTAACCATGAGTGTGTGCCTATCTATGTTTTCATCTCAAATTTTTGCAGTGTACAAATGCATATCCATTCCATGAAATGTTTGGGAACAATTCTTTATCGCAGCACAAAATGATTTTGTAGGCACTTTTATACTTGCCTGTCCTGCCTATCTATGTTTCATGCCTTAAATAAAGAATGGTTTCAGTTATGTGCGTTCCCATTTTTTTTATAGGAAACATTGCCAATGTATCGATTTATTTATATTTGTGTTCATAAATTAGAGCAGATCTTGATGTTAATTATATGTAATCCAATGCATATGACAATTTGTTGGATTGAAGGTAGTTCGTACCACCAATTAAATTCTACAGTATTGTATCAAGTACCTGTCACAGGATATTACCATTGTTCTTCTAGAGAAACTGACAAGAAATCCAGCACTAGGTTTTGTTAATTTCCATGTTATTTTGTTTCTTGATGCTCACTGCGTGTCATTTCATTCATTTGTAGTGGACGATCAGTGAAACATGGTTTCTTCATTTTGTAGTTTGCGCGGTCATTTTTCTACGCATTATGCGTACCTCTTTCATGCCTCTATATATGGAAATGACGTGTCTTTTTAAATTGCTAACAGACCTTCTACTTCTCTCCAGGTACTGGTGCTTTTTAGCTGCATTAGCCATTAGGAAGGGTTACAGCAGACAAAATATGTTTTATAAAGCGGTGATTTTACCTTGCAACATTTATTTCTTCGTATCCACAGTTTTGTCCTTACAGCCTTATGGATTATAGTTACCTGGAATATTTTTTTAACGGTATGCATATTACGAAATATAATATGTCTTTTACTGAATTGGTTCAGCATTTTTTTAGATTTCCTTCTCAATTGTTTCCCTCTAATATCTATATTATGGACACAGTACATTCTGTATAATAAATCATATTCGGATTGGATGCATATTTGCCTTTCTCTTTCTATACCGTTATTCTGAGAAAAAATATAAAGCCCCCCCTTCTTTAGTGTAAATGATTTTCTGCGGTATAGCCTCAACGTCGACGGGCCACAGGCCAGCCGCCTTTTTTTTCCGTCCGCTGCATTTTGCTGCGCTCGCGGGCGCGCCATGGGCGCCACAGGATATATATATAAGTACAAATCCGACCACGCCCTGCTCCACCCCGCCACGTGGCATTTTTTTGCACCGCGGTGGCCACGTCGCCCAAAAAAGCGGGAGCCGTCCGATCGTCCTCAGGTGCTTTTGATTAAGCGGCGAAATCGCCTGGCCCGACGTCCGCAGGCCCGCTCGGTTTGCTCCTCTGCTCAGCCCGTCGTTCGTCTCCCTCATCATTGTTTTGTCCGTCGGGTGTGCGGCCTCACCGCCGGATCCCCTCCACAAGGCGCCGCCCTGCGCCCGGTCGTCTCCCCCTCCTCCGGTCATACCGCGGGCGCAACCGTGAGCCGCGCTCCCCTCCCCAACCCCCCGCCCCCCGGCGTCGGATCCAGCCTCTCTCAGTTTCCTTCTTCTCCCCCACCGTCTGATCCAGTCCCTCCCACGGTGCCGGCGACGGCGGACCACCGCACATCGGCGTCCCCTCCTTGCACACAGCGCATGGTGGACTTGGTGGCGGCGACGGGCTCTACGTCCAGGTAGATGGTCCACGGCATCGCCCCCACCTTCCCCACCATGGAGATGGTACACGGCATCGCCGGCGGTGGCCCGGCCCTCTCCGGTTTCGCCTGCGTGCCGCCCTTGGTCCGCTTCCTCTCCGGTGGCGCGGCGCTGCTCGGCCGCGCCCTCGCCTGCAGCGAGGTGCGTCTCGGTGGCCCCTCTATCCAGTCGTCGCCGCGGATCCGACCCCTCCAGCCACCGCAGCCTCCTTCGCCGTCGGACCTCCGCCACCTCTGCTACTCCCAACCAAACTTCTTCGACGCCAGCGACTCTTTGCCCCTGCATCTCCCTCGATTTTTTTATGATCCCGCTGTATCACTCATGTTTTTCCCTCATTTCAAATACTCTATTATGGTTTTATCATCGCCATTGACTGTGGTGGCTATGGTTGTTCTATTCTATTACGATGCATATAGTGTTAACTTATGTTGCTGCAAATTGCTGCGGGTGTTTGGTTCTATTCTATTTGGAGGAGCTTGGTTGATGATGCCGAATGCGGTGGATTTAAGATGGCATATGAGGAATGCGTGTCGATTGTTTCTATGTATAAATTGAAATTTGGAAGATTTCTCTGCTACGATATCCTCGATGGGTAAGTGAAATCATAGATCGCTCTTAGAATGTACAATGAAGTATGAACTATCGTCACACCATGTATGGATGGACGAGAGTTTTAAAGGGTGAGGCTACTCATGTAAATTCTCATTCTGGAGCAGAGTCTCGATATACATTACTGTATGTTTCCATTACGATTTGATACATTGCTTTTAATTACATCTAGCTATTTATAGTGCCTGCATGTTCTTGCCCATGTCGATTAGTTATGTTCACACTGATATGTAAACGTGATAGGTAGCAAAGAAAAATTACAGCCATGTTGCTATGTGTTGGTTCTTTATTTTGCCTTTAAAGAATGCTACTCTCAGCTATTATTTCCTTCATGAGTTTTTCACTATTTACATTTGCAGCCTTACCATTAATATTGTGAGATTACAAAAATTTAAAGTATCTTTTATGACTGAATTATAGCATTGCTTTACTTCTACCTTTGTTAGCTCTAATTGTGGGCTGCATGAAGGATTTACATATTCTGACAGATCTGTGCGTTTGCTCAGGCCATCCTCTTGCTCTTTGTGGCAGCAGGTTTTTCAAGCTGTGGATGCACATGGTAGAGAAAATTGCCTATTTGCCACCCCCTACAATGCCCCACTTTTATTTGCCATCCCCAAGCTTGCCACCCCCAATTTGCCATCTCCAACAGTGCCACCCTAATTTATTTGCCATTTTTACCACTTTTCCCCATTTCTATCCTTTTTCTCTATTTAACAAAATAGAAAAAAGGTTCTCCTCCTTCCCCATGGCCGCCGGCCACATGCTCGAGCTTGGCGGCGCCGGCCGTCGCCGTCTCCCCCAATGCCGGCGCCGGCGCCGCCGCAACCTCCGCGCCGCTGCCACATCCCCTCCGCGCTGCCGCTGCCATTCTGCGCCGCTGCCGTCGTCTCCCCTCAGCTCCAGCGCCTCGATCTCGAGCTCGCCGTCGCCGTCTCCCCCAACGCCGGCACCGCCGCATCCCTCCGCGCCGCCGCCGCATCCCCTTCGTGCCGCCGCCGCCATTCCGCACCGCTGCCGCGCGTCTCCCCTCAGCGCCGGCGCCGGCGTCTCGAGCTCGCTGTCGCCGTCTCCCCCAACGCCGCCGCCGTCGTCTCCCCTAGCGCCGGCGCCGGCACCTCAAGCTCACCGTCGCCGCCGCCGCCGCCTCCCCCCAACGCCGCCTCTAGCTCGAGCTCACCACCGCTTCGAGTTCGTTGCCACCGCGCTCGCCACCGCCGCGTCCGCCTCGAGCTCGCCGGCGTCGCGCTCGTCGCTGTCGCCATCGCACCGCCATGCTCGTCGGCGTGCCCACGGCCGCCGGATTTGAAGGAGGAGAAGGAGAGAGGAATTTGTAAATGGGGAAATGGGTGAAAATGGGGAAAAAGGGTGAAAATGGCATATAAGGAATGGGGGCACTGTTGGAGATGGCAAATAAAGGGTGGCAATCTGGGAGATGGCAAATAAAGGGTGGGCATTGTTGGGGGTGGCAAATAGGCGATAAGCCCCACATGGTACCGTCTGGACCTTGCTAGCAAGGTGGATGCAGCCTGTAATTAGTGTTTAGTTTAGTTTCGATATTTCTTGCAGGACCGATAAAACGATGTGTCCGGGTTGCACCTTATTATAAACTGATAGATAAAATGGACAATTGCTTAGTCTATTTTGTTGTTGGTTTCCAGCCCGTGCAGTTTTCCAGGACGGATGGTACGTTTTACTGCACCATTCTTGCTTTGTGCGCCGTCTGTGTTTTATAGATTGCTTCTGTAGTTTAGCTTATTTAGTGCTAAAAATGCTCCTTTTATACTTTGCTGCACCACTGCATTGAAGGGCATTTTTTCCTGTCTTTTATGTGTTCACTGTATATGCTGTGCGTGCCCTTTATATATGTTTTGTCCCTGTTATTTTATTTCTTGGTATCTGTTTCTCAGTAGCTCTGTTCGATCATGTAACAAGAATGGATATGGTGTTAGTTTTTCATTTATGTTGCATGTTTTTGGAATTGCATGTTGGATGTTGCTTCCTTCATATATGCAGCTTTCTTAATCTTATTTTGTTGTTAAGATAAAGAATTTTGTTTGGCACTATTTTCTGTGGTTAAATGCTGTATTTGGCAAGCTAAATATTAATGATGGAACAGATTGAAGCCTTAGCTGAAGAAATTCAACCTTTGCTCTCTGAAGTTCGTGACAGTGATTTGCTAAAGGATGTGGAGACTATAGCTGAAGGCATGGATGATGCATCCAGTGATTTAAGGTACTGCTAAAATGCATTGCAATGTAATAGATCTTCTTTAAGTAGTTTTGATTTAGAACCCTTCATTTTTTTATTGAGTACATTTAGAGTTCAGACTCATCATATTTATTAAACTGATAAGTCTGATTTATTCAATTATAAAAATATGGAGTATGTCTAATTTATTCAATTATCAAATCATTCGCTCTTAATATATTCAGAATTTTCTGATTACGTTTTCTTTTCATTTTTGCAGTGTAAACTCGGCGTCGACGGGCCACAGATGGGGCAGTTGTCTATGGTAAGTTGTTTGTTTGTTTAAGGCGTCTGTTCAAGGTAGAATCATGTTTTTTTTGTGGTGTACTCTCTCTGTTTTTTTTTTTGCTCTGGATGAGATTTTTATAGATAAAAAAACTGAATGTGTTGACTTAATATTAGAGGATCACATAGGAGTATGATGTTTTCAGTTTCTTAAAATAAAGTTTTCGTTAATAGGTTCAAGTCATTTAGCATACAAGCCCACAACAATAAATTATAATTGTTGCTGCCAACAATTTGGAAAACTCAGATAATACATTACCAATTTTTATGTAAGTACAAGATGGTTTGTAGAGAAGGAATGCTATGTTTTCATGCATGTCTTTCAAATGGTTTGCTTCCATAAGCCACATAAAAGGTTGTGCATCGATTGTTTTGCTCTTTTTCCTAAGAAAACACACCATTCCAGTTTATTAGTTTATTTATGAAATGGTTAATGTACAGGTTTCTCCTGAGAAAACACACCATACCAGTTTATTAGTGAATTTCTGAAATGGTTACTGTACATGTATCATGTGTACTTTCTGCATAACATAATGTAAAACAGTAAGCTAACTTCTTCACTGATTAAATTTTCCCTTCAATTGTTTTTTCTGTGCCGCAAATTTTATGTGCAAGTTGTTGGAGAAGGCTCTCCCTTTCAACTTAAAAGCCACCTAAAAGCTGCAACTTGAAAATTCTCATTTTGTAGTAATTTCTTTTATGCTTTATAGGGGTTTATTTAGAAGATGTACACAAATATTTTTTTAGTCTTTCCAATCATTTTTTTCATGGACACTCATCTTTTGTAGCTAAAAGCCAATTGATGTTTAAGCCGGATCAAAGAGGGTTGTAGCTTTTGTTTATGGTTAAACATCATTTTTTTCATTTAGGCCTCGATTTAGTTTGGTACACTATTCTGATTGAATGATGCGGTATTTTTTTTGTGGTTTTGGGTTGCCCACCGGTGGCTCTAGTATTATAGGACCATGTGAATTGTGACCATGCCTATTTAGGTTTGATACGACGTCCTATAGCTTCCTAAAATTGTTGCTTATTCCTTTCCATTGATCTGGATTATGCACACCTGTATTAGTATTTGGTCTTGATATATTTTGATTGCCAAAATTATAAATCAATTTAGTGCTACCTATTTCGTGTTATGCTGTTATATATAGATTAAGAATGATTTAGCATAAGTGATGATCTGTTGATGTTTTTATGAATAAATGGGTCTCTAGATGCAACATAGCAATATATGTGTAGATAACGTGTGTACGATAACTGTTGTACTAGATCCTAAGTTGTTGTTTTTGGGTTTCCATTAATCTTGAGATACACTTTTTGAGCTATCGTCGCATTGTTATGTTCTGCTTACCAAAATTGTGTAATACCACTTTGGCACTATCTACTATATATTTGTTGTCATCCCACTGATGAACAAGAATAATTTAGCGGAAAGAGTGCCCTGTGTTTTGTTCGGTGGAACACATTTATTTTCTTTTTATAACCATGTTTACATATCGCATGGTACTGCCATAAACAAAATTAGGTTTACAGGAGGCATATCCTGGTCACATTGTTTCTTCATTCTACTCAAGTTGTTTCTTAAGCTTTTGTACGGTGGGCAGCCTAATTGTTTTAGTTATAGAGGTACTATAGCCTTCAAATTTTAGTTTATAGCTGGTCGACAATTATAAATATGTAATTGGTTGTGTTTAACATTGTTAACATATATGGCATTACTTTTTGTTCTTATGGATAGGAAAAGTTAGATAACTATATTTTCTGTCAATTCAATTTAATGGGATATCTACATGTATTTGTTTCCATGTTTGATTGATTTTGTTGAACGTTTGCAAACATATGGTTGACCTGTTCTATTTGGTTTAATGATCATCGTTATATTATGTTGTGGTAATCGTTGCATTTGCTAAAAACATAACTCGGTTTAATGCAAACTCGATGGGCCATAGGCCCGCCTACTCAACTAGTAAATTATTAAGGCGCGCACACCAGAACTGGACGATTCCCACCAAAAGCAGTGAAGAATCAAGCTAACCATCTAGTCTAGAGTATAGACTAGCTAATCTACTATCCAGGGAGACAGTACAAAAACGAAAATGTAGGTGAATCAAAGGATAAAGGAGACGATTTTTGCTTACCGACCTCAAAAAGGAAAAGAAAGAGAAAACAGAAATCATGATCAACCAAGCCCTCTCGGGGGCTTGCGTCATTGAGCATGCGAAGGAGCGTGGTCTTGCCGGTGTTGTCGAGGCCGAGGAAGAGGATATTGGCCAATAATGTTTTATGTATCATCAGTAAAAATAATACCCAATAATGGACTTCTGAAGTCTTATAGATCAAAATTCTAAAACCCAATAAATCAGTAAAAATAAAACCCAATAATGCACTTCTGAAGCCTTATAGATCAAAATTCTAAAACCCAATAAATAAAAACTACTGGAATCATTATAACATCAGCAACAAAAGTGTAAATAAAAACTACTGGAGCATGAAAACGAACACAGGGCATCCCAAACAATGTTAAGCATTAAGAGTGATTAGAATTAACATTAAAGAATTAAGGAATGACATTTTCTGCTTACATTGAAAAATTATAATTAATGAGCTAGCCATACGCAGTACATAGAGAAGACGAAGCTCGCATGGACAGTTGATGACAAAAAATTAACCTTATAATGTAATGATCTCGCATTTATCAGACTGCTTTCTACCATATCTACCTGAACTCCCAACTTTTACTGTGATGCACGCATTCTATCATGCGAACTCTACAATGTAATCAAACAGTCAATCAGCAAGGAAATAAAAATGTTTCAAGAAAGTAAAGATGTTTCAAGAAAGTAAAAAATGTTTGTAAAATTACCGGGGTAATTTCCATGTTCTAAAGCCTGAATGCAGCATGGTATGTTGATAGATACCTGCTTGTTACCTGTCGAAGGCAGCGACGGTCGCCGGCATCGGAGCGGAGGTGGTGACAACATGGGCATGGACCGGGGCGGAGGCGGCGTGGAGCCCGGGGGCATGACCGGGGCGGTGCTGGCGAGAGGGGGGCGGCGGATTGGGTGAGGGAGAGGGACGGGGCCGATGGTGAATGGGGTAGAGGGAGGTGGGGCGGCGGAGAAAGAGGGAGAGGCGGCAGAGGGAGAGAGGAAGGAGGCCGACACAAAGAGACAAACAGAGAGAGAGAGGGAGAAAGGGAGAGAGAGGGGATTACCCGTAGAAGGCTGCGACAGTCGCCGGCATCGGAGTGGAGATGGTGACACCGCGGGGGCGAACCGGGGAGGAGGCGTTGCGGGACCGGGGCGGCGCAGGGAGAAGAACGGGCGGTCGTGCGGCGGCTGGCATGGCAGAGGACTCCGGGGCGGCGTGAGCGCGGCGGAGGACGCCGGGGCGGCGCGGGCGTGAATGAGTCAAGCACGAGACGGCAGAGAAACATAGGTTTATGCGGGGCGCGAGCGACGTGGGGAGTTACTCGTGATACATATTCGTAGGGTAGATGGGATCGTGGTTTTGGCTAGCAGGTAGATCGGATGGAGCAGATTACACCACGCGAGATGGTCGATCCGAATTCTAAGTTGGCAGTACCACCACGACCACAAGGTGCTTTAAGCTAGTAGAGACTAGGATTTTTCTTTTCTGTTAGAAAAATCCAATAGTTCTTCACTTAGTTCTTCTCTAAAAAGAAAAACGAATAACGATCCATTGAGCATGCTCTTAAGCGCCACATGCATGCAATTAACCTCCGAATTCCAAGGAATCTGTTCATCGCGCTTTAATTGCACTGCGAGATTAACGCAATTAAAATCCTTGTGCAATGGTTCATTCCACATGCATGCAATTAATTTGCAAATCCCAAGGAATTCGTCAGATTAACCATTGGTCAAGCGCAATTAAATTTCGTTGGTCAGATTAACCTGGCTTTGTAGGGGAAGACAAAAAGCATTTAGTCAAGCGGAATTTAGAGTGGGCCGGGGCGCCGGGCTGATGAGCAACAACCAACACTTGAGCGCAAGCAGTTATTACATATGGTTTATATCGGGCTGCAATAGTGGGCCGGGCCGACTCATATTTGTAAAGTGGTTTCAACTGTACGGCGGTCAATGCTCCTTGGATAGGTAGTTGCGTGAGAAGCGGCGAGGAGCGGCGGCGGCGGCGATGTGGTATCGCCGCCATTGCACGTCTCCAACCCCACATTTATGTCGCCACCCTCCCCAGGGCAGCTCCACTTCTTGCCGCCACCGACGACCCATTTTCCGGCGAGGCGGCGAGAGCCTCCTAACCATCGCTGCCTTGGTAATCCCTTTGCTTTTCTTCAACTGTCACCTACAGACGGCTATATAGACAGTGCATATAATAGGTAGTCTTTACAGCTGTCTATATAGTTTAATACAAAGGGGCTATAAATTTAAAACAAAAAATAAAATTTATTATTAAAATAAACAATACTCCCTCCGGTTTGATATTACTTAATTAACTTGCTCTTGTACTTAAAAAAGTAATTAAACCACTCGAAACCAGCGGCAAATAACCAAAATTCATGGATGGTGGAGTTTTAAGTACAAAAATAGTCTAGTCTACATACTACTTAAATGCTCCCAAATAGTAGTATACTTCATGGTGATATATTCTACATTTTTTATGGCATAGAGCCTTTAGCAGACTACACGAAAGGTTTAGGAGGCATCAGTAGAATCTGCAACCTCCCTGTTAACATGTTCACCACTTTTGTCGTCGAGGGTCGGTCTTTCGGGTTCCACTGAATGCACCACAGTGCCACAATGACACGCTGCCTTACCTTCTAAAACCTTGATGACCTCAGACATTTTAGGCCTTGTTTTGCAATCAATCTGCAAACACCACATTGCGAGTTTCATCATCTGAATTACTTCGAAATGCTAATAAGAAGATATAGCGAATAGTAAATCCGCAAATGATTTTTGCATGTACGTGTTGCATGCAAACTGGGTCGTCCTAGCGCTGGAAGGGCGAATGCTTGGGCGATTTCGTCTGGGAGCACGAGCCCGTGTCGTCCTCTTGTGAGGCGACGACCCCTCTCTCTTTCCTCATTTAACTCAGTACATGTAGGATGAAAACGCTGAGGTGGCAGTATATAAATGACTCATTAATTGTCGTTGTACATGCCCTAACCTGGCTATGTAGGGGAAGACAAAAGGCATTTAGAGTGGGCCGGGGCGCCGGCCGGGCTAATCAGCAACAACCAACACTTGAGCGCAAGCAGTTATTACATTTGGTTTATATTGGGCTTAAAGAGTGGGCCGGGCCGACTCATACTTGTAAAGTGGTTTCAACTGTACGGCGGCCCATGCTCCTTGGCTAGGTAGTTGGGTGAGAAGCGGCGAGGAGCGGCGGCGGCGGCGGCGATGTGGTATCGCCGCCATTGCACGTCTCCAACCCCACGTTTATGTCGCCACCCTCCCCAAGGCGGCTCCACTTCTTGCCGCTACCGACGTCTCCAGCCCCACGTTTATGTTGCCGCCCTCCCCAGGGCGGCTCCACTTCTTGCCGCCACCGATGACGCATTGTCCGGCGAGGCGGCGAGAGCCTCCAAACCATCGCTGCCTTGGTAATCCCTTTGCTTTTCTTCAACCAAATTCTGGAATAGCAGGGCTGCATTGACAGAGAGACATTATTGTCTGCAATCCTCTCGTGACACAACCCATTCAATAGATTGGGCAAGAAAGAGAACACCACACTGAGGTGAGGAGTGCAGAGAGAACGACATGATAAGGTAATTAAAATGCTTTTGTACTTATAAAGTATTGAAGCCACTCGAAACCAGTGGCAAATAACCAAAATTCGTGGATGGTGGAGTTTTAAGTACAAAAATAGTCTAGTCTACATACTACTTAAATGCTCCCAAATAGTAGTATACTGCATGGTGATTTATTCTACATTTTTTATGGCATAGGGCCTTTAGCAGACTACATGAAAGGTTTACGAGGCATCAGTAGATTCTGCAACCTCCCTGTTAACATGTTCACCACTGTTGTCATCGAGGGTCGGTCTTTCGGGTTCCACTGAATGCACCACAGTGCCACAATGACAAGCTGCCTTACCACTTCTTTATCTTCTTGTGTCATTTCTCTACCAGTTGGCTTCTCTGAATTACTCATTTCACCTGGGTCCTAATAAATTTGATGCTACAGCTGGGGCTGAGGAGTACACATTTCCAGCAATAACAAAGTTTACTGGATTTGTTGTGACGAAGTTATGACTTATGTTGGTCTCTGCGGTCATTGTACCTTCCAAAACCTTGATGACCTCAGACATTTTAGGCCTTGTTTTGCAATCAATCTGCAAACACCACATTGCGAGTTTCATCATCTGAATTACTTCTTGTTTGTGTACATGCATGTCATCATTGTGTTGTCAATCAAGTCTACCAATTGATCACTCTTTATCTTTACTTCCAATAAGGTGATGAGATGGATGCTCTCTTCGGATCAGGAAGTCTCGAGTTTCTTTCTTCCACTGATGATTTCCATGACCACTATGCCGAAGCTATAAACATCGGCCTTTTCAGTGATCTGCGATGTCAACCATTCAGGAGCTAAATATCCAGGTGTGCCTCTCATTCTTGTAACAACTTGGCTCTTATCCCTATCAATGAGCTTACATAGTCCGAAATCAGAAAGCTTAGCATTGAAATTGTCATCTAACAGGATGTTTTGTGGTTTGACATCCAAGTGAGCAATTCTCATGGTGCATTCCTCGTGAAGGTACGAGTGGCCTTTAGCTACGTGAGTAATGATCTTGCACCGCGTTGGCCAATCAAGAGTAGTATTGTTGCCATGCCGATTATATATCCATCTATCCAGTGATCCATTGGCCATATACTCGTAAACCAAGAGCCCGTGTGATTTCTCTGCACAGAAACCAATCAGCCTCACCAGATTGATATGGTGAATGCTGCCGATCGTCTGAACCTCGGCCGAGAATTCTTTCTTCCCCTAACCAGTTCGATCCAAGCGCTTTACCGCAATTATTTCACCGCCAAATTTACCCTCGAAAACAGACCCAAATCCTCCTTCCCCGAGCTTGTCTCTGAATTGCTCAGTTGCCACCTGCTGCTGCTGAAATGTGAACCTCATTGGTGTTCCTTGCAGCTCCCAAAACTCCTCTTCTTCCTCCGACTCCCGGTATCTTGTTCTTCGTTTGTAGACGAAGAAAATGACAACGAGCAACATGAGAAATATGAAGGCACTCAGGCTTGGCCAAAGCCATGTGCGGGCTATGCGACCGCACAGGGCCCCCAAACTAGTAAGGCCTATAGATTGAACTCATATCCTTCAAATAGTCTAATATATAGTCTAATATAGTAAGTTAGAGCTGGAGGCAAAGATGTGAGATTGAGGGGGGCAGAAGACGAGCTGGTAGTCGGTCCCCGACGGGCAGGTAAACGCCTTGCCGGTGTCGTTGGGGTGCCTGTACGCGTCGGCGCACATCTGCTCGGCCGGGCAGCGAGGCCCCTTGCTGCACCCGCCGTCGCCGGAGGCCGGCAGGAGGTTGAGCGGGAGGTTGAAGCCGCTGGTGATGTTGATGTCGAAGAAATCCGGGACGCTGGTGCCGTCGACGCTCCTGTTGCCGAGGGTGAACTCGGGGAGCGTGGCGGGCGGCTTGCCGCTCTCGGAGCAGGAGAGCGCGCCGCCGCAGTCGCCCGTCTGGCAGCTCCCCCTGCCGCCGCCGATGATCACCGTCGTGGCGCCGGAGGCGGCTACGGATAGGAACAGGAGGAGGAGGGGCAGGAGGCGAAGGCCGAAGGGTCCGAGAGCTGGCCGCCGCCGCCGCCATTTTTCTTCTGCGATGATTCGCTTGCAGCCTTGCGTGTATGAAGTAGACTCAGTGATCGTCTCACTCTCCGATCGTCTTCAATTTGCCCACCTCCACGCCAGAGGAGATCACCTGCAAGTTCGGGTCACGCATACATCCATCTCCCACTAAACTCGGCCTACAAAAATCCTATCTTTCAACTATTTTTCTGTCGTCTCCAAAAATTAAAATTGGCGCGGACTTGAAATCGGACGTCCGACACCGTCTCCGCCTGTTTGCGCGAACTTGATGTCAGACGTCTGACACTGCCTCGGCCAGTTTGCAGCAAATGATTTTGCTCATGAAAGCTCCCCCATCCAACCCATGCAATGACGTTAGTAATAACGTCAGCGAAAAGATTTCTTTCAGTTTTTTCTTTCAACGACCATAGATTTTGACTGGTTGCTCTAATGCCAGAACCGTTTGCACCGCACCATTCCTCGCATTTTTACGAACAAAACAAGACCAATGTTGCTGTGAAAAAGTTACTGAAACAATTTGTTATCCCAATAGAACAATAAGTTTAGCATGTTGAAACAATATGGCTAGCCTGCTGAAACAATTACTTTTGCTTAGTGGACGTATAAACAGGTGAAATAGTTGGTTTAGCCTATTGAAACAATATATATAGCATGCTAAAACAATTGGTTTAGCTGGGGATCACGACTTCTTTTTTAATCCGGGAAGCCAACGTCCGGATCTTCACGTAGCCGTGCAGAACTCCTGTTCGAGACGGACTCAAACACGATTCCTTGGCCGTTACGCACCATGCCAGTCAGAAAGCTGTCCGGCAGGATACATACGGGCCAAATAGAACCTTCCAGGGAGCTGAGCCCTGGTAGGCTGTTCGACTGGACCATCAGGGAGTGGGCCATGACAATGGGCCATGATTTTATCCTGACAGCTAGCCCCCGAGACTCAAGTGGAATAACTCACTAGAGTGGGGTCTTCCTCTTGAGACTCAAAGTCACGAAGAGGGAAACTATGCTGCTACAAGGACATGCAACAAGTGACCGAACAGGTTATAGTTCTACCGAACAGCACTTGTCCGGGATCGAACAAACTCGATCAGCGCCGAGCAACTCTGTTGCGTCGAACAGAAAAACACGTCCATCCGAGCAGAGCACCCAGCCGTCAGCGCGGACGCTGGAAGAAAGTAGCCGTTGGCAAGTCTCAACGGTAACTTGCGCTGCGCAGTGAAAACAGACGACCGTTTTTTCTTAACCGTTGCGGTAAAAACTAGCTATTTAGTGGCAAAAATCCGTTGCAAAGCTGCTCGTTTGGGTCTATAAAAGCACCCAAGCCACCCACGGCTTGCCACTTTTGCTCTCACGCCTTCCTTTCCCAAGCCCTAATTCCAACCGCGCTCAGCACCAAGTAACCGATCTCCACACCAAACCCTGCTCGTCCAAACCTGAGGATTGCCATGGCCAAATTCTCTGGCACTAGCATGACCAAGGAGGACTTAAAGGTTTGGAAGGAAGAGGGCCACATCGACGCCGGTAGCTGGAGGCTGCCCGGGGAGGAGGAAACTCCGGAGCCGCTCGAGGACGAGTTCGTCAACTTCGAACAGTTCGCGCTGTTCGGGTTGAGGTCTCCCGAGAGCTACTTCGTGGAGGCCTTCTTCAACATCAGCGGATTGGAGGTAGCGAACCTTAATCCGAACTCCATCCTCCGGATGGCCGTCTTCGTATACTTGTGCGAAGGCTATCTGGAAATCGATCCACCGGTGGGGCTGTTCCTCCACTATTACACAGTGACGAGGAGCAGCCCCGCCACTTCGGCGCTTGGGTGCTAATACCTCAAGCTCCGGGCCACCACCGACGACGTGCCGTACCCTCGTCCACCGCTGCTCGACTCGATGGGCGCGTGGTGGATGAGGTGGTTCTACAGTAAGCGAAGCACCGACAGCAAGCTCATCTTCACCGGGAAGGCGCCGGCGAAGGGAACCCCAATGCCTCGGCCGGAGATGTCCGCCGAGGATTGGTACTTGACACGGAAGATCGCCTCCCTCGTGAGCCTCGGGCTCATGGGCAGGGAGATCATCCGCGACTACACAGCGAATAGGATCTGTCCGCTGCGGAGGAGACCCTATCCATTCTATAAGATAGAAGGATGGGAAGACATCAGTAGGGAGAGCACGGGTAAGTGCCTTAAGACTCAACCTTCATTTGATGATTCATCCGAACAGGAACTAACAGCCTCTTCTGCTTGGGCAGTGATGCCAACCGATACATGGGTGACCGAGCAGGTCGACTCCATGCTGAAGGCTGCCAAGAAAGACGGCGAGGTCACCGGCGAGGTGGCCTACACCTGTCTGCACAACGTGCTCGTCCGCACAGACGAGGTAAGTCACTTAAACTCCGCATGTGTTGCTAGATTTGCACTTGTTGCAATTTGCTAACTTTTCGCTTCCTGATCAAGCAGGAGGACCAGCTGATCCTTGGCGGGATCATGGAGGAGCTCTCCGACTCTGAGGAAGCGAGGAAGGGCAAGGCCAAGGTGACCGAGAAGCCCAAGGTGACCACCGCGCCGACGCGGAGCTTGCCACGCCATGGCGACCGCCAACCCTCAAAGAAGCCACCGGCGGTGACGAAGCCAGCCGAGCGGGAGGAGACCAAGTCCCACCCTCCTCATCGAGCAAAGCGACGAAGAGGTAAGGGTCATGACCCTTTGGCTTAAGCGCTATGCGCAGGCTCACCCGGGCCATATGGAACGGCTGCAACAGGTCGCCGAGCAAAGGAGGCTCGAGGAAGAGGTAGCGCGCAAGGAAAAACTTCTTGCGTTGCGCCAGAAGAGTGCTCAGCTCACCAAGGAGCTGAGCTTGTCGCCACAAGCTCCTGGAGGCCAAGGCAAGGAAGCCGTGGAGCCCCCGAGCAAGAAGCGCAGGCTTCACAAAGGTGCGAAGAAGAAGGTATCGTTCCCTGCGGCAGGTATGTGTCAACAAAGCTGTTCCTTGTACATTATACCAAACCGCGCACGAACTAACCCTTCCCTTTTTTTCGTGTCAACTGCCAGGGAGGAGGTCAACCCGGACTACGTGTTCACGGCGATCAAGCGGTCCCTGCTGCCCAAGCACCTGCTCAGTGCTTCGTGGACAACCAGGCTGCTCGCGCTGAAGGACAAACTGACAGCGTGGTCAGCGCTCCCGTCCGGCTCCAGCGACCGGATCGACGCCCTGAGGCACGTGATCAACAGGCTGGAGGCCCAAGAAGAGGAGCACGGGGCCACGGCGAGCGGAGCCAAGGTCTTGGCTCTGCCGGCTGCCCAAGGCGAGACCGAGCAAAGGGTCCTGCCGGACACTTCGTCGCAGGGGCAAATCGTCCCTGTGGCGACGGCTGCCTCCGGCGAGCAGGGAGAAATCCCTGTCACCGGGGAGAAAGAAGAAAATCGCGGGCAGGGGGCTCAAGTCACCCTGCCCGCCACTCCGCCAACGTCTCCAGTCAGTGAGGCGCCAGTCCTGCCCGAAGGCGAACGGGCAGGAGAGCAGGAAGAAGGGCAGGAGCACGAGGGCGGCACTGCTTCGCCCGTCGCAACTGCCCCAAGGCGGGTGCACGCCCGCACGGAAGAGAAGAAACGGAGGAAACGGCGCGCAAGCCTCGTCCCGAACAGACGAGGCTTCGTGACCCACAGCCTTGAAGACCGCCTGCGCCGGAGTCTGGAGCGGCGGTTAGGAGAGGTAATCCTCAAAACCGAAACTTTGTCTGCTCGAGCTATACCTGCCCAAGGCTTGACTAGGTCTTCTCTCTTTCAGTTCATGGAGGGCACCATGGAGGACCTCGTGGAAGGCGTCACCGTCGAACGCAGCGCCGTTCTAGCGACCTTCCAGGAGCAGCTCCGAATGAGGGGGCTCGAGCAGGAGCCCCCCGCACCAACCAAAAGCCGGAGCAGGCTGAAGACGAAGGTGAAGAAGCTAAAGGCCCAGCTGACTGAGGAGAGGCAGGCTTCCGCGGCTCTCCAGGAGAAGATCTCCACCCTGTGGGCTTCACAGGAGGAGGCCGGGAAGACGCGCGAGCAGGCCGCAAGGGCGAGCACCGCGAAGGACAAGGTCAAGGAGCTGGAGGAGCAGCTCAAGACCGTCGAGCAGCGAGCTTGTCAGAGCGAGGCTTTGGCCGAGCAGCTGCGCGCCAAGAACGAAGAGGTCGAGGCTCTCCGTGCAGAAGCAGCGGAGCAAGCCCGGCTCAGCAAGGAGGAAACTGATCGTCTCCGAGCTGAGGCCAGAGAAGGCTTCAAGACGCAAGGGGAAGTCCTGCTCCTCAAGATAGAAAACGAGGGACTAAAGGAGCAGCTTGCTTCGAAGTAGAAGTAGGGTTGTACTCCTTGTACCTGTAAAATTTTGACAATGCAATAAAGACTTACCTTTTGTATGATAAAAATTTATCTTTTTTTTGCAAAAAAGAGCAGCAAAAAGACAAGAACAAGCAGGAAACTGAGAGCAAAGGCACAACAGCGCTAGAAAGTTTTAAACGCTTAGCCTAAGTCCCAGCCCCCGTTGTGCAACTGCTCGAAAACCTGAGTTTGCGAACTCGAACAGGTGCACAAGAGAAAGAGCGACACTCTAGCCCCCGGTACGGACGATGCTTGAAGTCCTAAGTTTACGAAATCAAGCACGTGCGTAGAGAGATAGAGCGACACCCGCATTCTGTTCGACTCATTCCATGAACTGCTCGTTAACGTAAGCTAGACGATTCCAAAAGTAACCGAACATGGAAAGTGCCTCTTCAGCGGAGAGCTTACGAGAGCAGGTTTCGCCAAGTGGTTGTGCCGTGAACGGTAAGTGCCTCTGCCGCGGAGGACTTACGAGAGCAGACTTAGCCGCGAGGCGGAAAGCCGTTTTACGCAACTTTGAGTTTAGGAACTTGTTGAAACTAGACACGGGCAGGGAAACCTTGAAAATCGTAGGGCCAAAAGTTCGCAAGACCGGGCAGCCATCAAGTGTTACCAGAGAGGAGATAGTCTGAGAAGACAAGAAGTGAAAAAGGACCGCAGGAGGCCGCGAAAATTCACTGTTAATTGGATTGAACTTTACATGGCAGCCCGAGAGACTTGGACGAACTAAGGCGCGAAGTTTGATAAAAAGCGCGAAGCTAAACAAACACACGAAAGACCTACACAAAGAACTTACGAAGCTGGTCGATGTTCCAAGTGCTGGTCAGCTCTCTCCCGTCCTCCATTGCCAGGCGAACAGCCCCCGGGCGAGCAGTAGAAACGACCGTAAATGGGCCCTCCCAACGGGGAGTTAACTTGTTGGCATTGGACAGGTTCTGGACACGGCGCAGAAGGAGGTCGCCCGCCTTCAAAGCCCTTGGTCGAACTGATTTGGCAGCGTGCCGGTGAAGAGCTTGCTGATAGCGCGCCATTCTAACTTGTGCCCGGTCGCGTGTGCCTTCGAGGAGATCGAGGCCTAGCCAGTTGGTGTGCCTGTGGAGCAACTAAGGTAGATAGGCGCGTGGTGGAGGCATTGCAGAGCGAGCAGGCCAGGGTAGGCCTAGGTGGGCGCACGGCCGAGGCGGGTGAGGCGCGTGTGGGTTGTGCGCGTGATGTCACTGTCGAACCGGAGTGGGAAGGCGGTGTTGTGAACTGCCCTGGGCTGGCGGGAGGTGGAGCATGACGTGATGTGTTGCGTTGTACCAGATGGACAGGCTGCGTGTGTTGCAGACCAACTCTGGCGCGGGCCGATCCGCACATATAGAGGACAAGCAGATCCAAAAAAGAAAGAGAAGGAGCCCAAATTCGTTTTGGAGTTGAATTTCATGACAAAAATATGGCATCCTCCCCACTATAAAAGCATATTAAAGGGAGCCAAAATAAAATACCCAAGAGGCAAAATAGGGTTTTTTGGAGAGAGAAACTCATATTTACAAGGGCGCGACTACGGACCGGATGTCCGTTCGTCCTTCGCGAGATCGGACGCCCCTGGCCCAACTCCGGCCCAAAAAAATCCCGCGCCATCGACCAGCCAAATCGCGGAACAAAAATTCACGCGCGTTGTTCCAGGGGTCCGATTGTTGTTCCCGCGGCCACCCGAACCGCTCCTCCTGGACTCGGCCCCCGCGCCTTCGCTGCGCGCCCGCGTCCTCTCCTCCCGCCTACCCCGGCCGCCCCGGGCGAGGGGGTCCTCCATCGGCGAAGCCGGGGGAGGACTCGGAGGGCGAGGGCGGGCTCGTGGGGGAGGACTCGGCGCCGTTCCGCCTGGGAGCTCCGACAGCCACGAGGTGCGCCTGCAAGATTTGATTCCCCACGTCGACCGCATTGTCCGAGTTGTTTCAGGGGTCCGATTGTTGTTCCAGTGGAGCAAATCCATATAAAACATGCGCTCCCCATCCTCAAAGCCGTGTCCGTCGCCGGCCGCCGACGCCTAGCAGGAACCGCCGCCCTCCTCTCACCGGATCCCCGTGCGTCCTCGTGTTGTTCCAAGATCAGGAAATACAAGGTGTGTGCAAAAACCTAGCCCTCCAAAGCTCTGATTTGTGGCACCACAAGTTTCTGATTTGTTCCCCTAACCCTCACCCTCTTGGGATTTTATCACTCTACCCTCCTAGATGACTCACGCGCGCAGAACCCTGGAGGAAGTGTTGTTCCAGCCACGGGCAAGTGTTGGGCGGCAATTTCGAAAGTGGCCGTTCCAAATTGGTGCAGCGGCGGCGCAACCCGTGGAGGAGCCGGTTCATGTCGGGAGATCGGAAGCAGAGGATGCGTTGGAAGACGAGGTATGGCTCTAAAAACTCACCGATTGTTCCAGGACTTTGTTCCAGTAATACATTGTTCCAGTGATTTGATGAAAACAAATCTTTTCCGTATGGAACAATTAAATTTTGCTTGCTGGAACAATGTGTTTTGCCTACTGGAACAATAACTTTTGGCTTATGGAACAATTGAAATTTGCTTTATGGAACAAAGTGTATTGCCTTCTGGAACAATTAAATATGCCTTGTGGAACAATAAAACTAGCCAATCTGGAACAATAAAAACTGTCTTCTAGAACAATTAAATTTGCCTGCTGAAACAATGTGTTTTGCCTTCTTTTGAACATCACATTTGCCCATTTTGCACCTGCAAATGACTTTTGTATCAATATATTTTGCCTACTGGAACAATATGACATTAAAATGCAAATGTGATGTAGGGCATTGTGGGGGTCTCTATGGGGAGAGAGGACAATGGAACAATCAATGATGTTGTTGGCGAAGATTTGATCGAAGTGGAGCTCTGTGTTGATGATGATGAGGAGGATATCAGCTCACAGCCAGTTGTTCCGTACGTTGGCATGCTGTTTGACAGCCTAGATGAAGCATACAAGACATACAACAAGTATGCCGAAAAGGTTGGTTTTGGGATCCACCGAACAAGCTCTAGGGACAGCAAGGTGACAAACGAGCGGATACGATAGGGTTTCGAGTGTGTCTATGCACGGAAACCAAGAGAGGGGGAGGGCGGTTCGGCAAACAACTCGTAGAGCAGCTCAGCAACAAATAATAGCAACAACTCCAAGAAAGCCTACAGCCACGGCAAGTTGGTTGTTCCAGAAGTACTGACATTTGGTTCAAGGAAAAGGGACAAGGTCGTCCGCTGTAGCTGCAAAGCTAGGATGGACGTGGGCCTGAGGGACGGCAAATGGGAGGTGGTTGTGTTCCATCAGGAGCACACGCACGTGATGGTGAAGAGTAAGAGTGTTAACAGGATGTATAGGTCGCACCAACGCATCTCTCGCGCGGACTATGACCTGTTGGTGACAATGCATAATAGGAACATATCGACCTCTCAAATGATGAGTATATTTGGGGAAGTGCATGGGGGTGTTCGAACCCTTGATTTCACGGCCAAGGATGTCTCAAATGCAAGGTGCAAACTCAGGCTGAACATGAGATTCAGTGACTTGGGGGCAACACTGGATTATTTCACGCAACTACAAGCAGAGAGTGCTGGCTTCTTCCATGCAACGAAAAGGGATCAGGATGGGACTTTCCAAGGATTGTTCTGGGTTGATGGCAGGACAAGGATGTTGTATGAGAAATTTGACGACCGTGTCTTCTTCGACACTACCTTTTGCACAAACAGGTACATCTCCCTTGTATAATTTAAGCCATTCGTGAACGCTGGAACAATTATTTTTGCCTTTTGAAACAATATAGTTTGCATTATGGAACAATCTTGCCTTCTGGAAAAACAAATTTTGACTTCTGGAACAATGTTTTTTGTCTTCTGGAACTGTTACTTTTACCAACTGGAACAATGTATGTTGCCTTCTGAAACAATGTACTTACTTGCTGGAACAATGTATTGTTCCTTCTGGAACAAATACATTTTGCCTGCTGGAACAATGTAATTGTCCTTCTGGAACAGTTACATTTTACTCGCTGGAACAATGTATTTTACCGTCTGGAACAATGTATTATGCCATATGGAACAATTATTTTATCACTCATTGTCCGCTGTCTGTTTGCAGGTACAAAATGCCATTTGCACCCTTTGTTGGTGTAAACAACCATCTGAGAACGATATTGTTCGAAACTGCTTTCCTCACGGACGAAACAGCAGAATCATTCACGTGGTTGTTTGAGACATTTAAGCTTGCAATGAATGGGAAAGCACCCAAGTGTATCATGACAGATCAGGACCGGGCAATGAAAGTGGCGATAGCAAAGGTATTCCCCGAAACGATACATAGGTGCTGCAAGTGGCATGTCATGAACAATGCTCAGCAAAAACTCAACGTGGTGATGTCACTGAACGAGGGTTTTTCTGATGAGCTTCACTCTGTTGTGAATGACTCGGAAAAAATTGATGAGTTTGAAACAAGGTGGCAAGAGATGTTGCGTACATACAACCTCAAGGAAAACCAACATCTGCGTAGCATGTGGACCACAAGAGGATCTTGGGCTCTGGTTTACTTCAGGAAGTACTTCTTTTCCTTCACAAGTACAACAGGGAAGTCTGAAGGATTGAATGGATTGTTCAAGAATTTTGTGCACCCATCAGAATCAATATGGTCCTTTGTAAAATAGTACGAGAATGTCGTGGAAACAATGCTCTGCAAGGGAGATGTCGATGAGTTCAAAGAGGAGACGACCACAGTGAGGCTTTGGTCGCAGTAAGTACCAGTTTTGCTTTCTGGAACAATTAATTTATGCATGTTGGAACATTAAGTACCCCTACCTGGCAAGATAAAAACAAATCTTTCTCGTATGGAACAATTAAATTTTGCATGCTGGAACAATGTGTTTTGCCTTCTGGAACAACAAAATTTGCCTTATGGAACAATTGAAATTTGCTTTATGGAACAATGTGTATTGCCTTCTGGAACAATTAATATTGCCTTGTGGAACAATAAAACTAGCCAATCTGCTGGAACAATGTATTTTGCCTTATGAAACAATTGAAATTTGCTTTATGGGACAATGTGTATTGCCTTCTGGAACAATTAATATTGCCTTGTGGAACAATAAAACTAGCCAATCTGGAACAATCAATTTTGCCTTTTGGAACAATTAAAATTGCCTGCTGAAACAATTTGTTTTACCTTCTGGAACAATGTATTTTGCCTTATGAAACAATTGAAATTTGCTTTATGGAACAATTGAAATTGCTTTATGGAACAAAGTGTATTGCCTTCTGGAACAATTAAATATGCCTTGTGGAACAATAAAACTAGCCAATCTGGAACAATAAAAATTGTCTTCTGGAACAATTAAATTTGCCTGCTGGAACAATGTGTTTTGCCTTCTGAAACAATGTGTTTTTCCTTCTGGAACGATTGGTGTAACAACAATGAAACATTTGCATTGCAGGTACAAGAGAGAGGGACAGGCTGCAATGTTTTATACACGAAGTGTGTTCCGCAAGTTCCAGCCAATATTGGCAAAGACAACATCACTGTGTTCGAAAAAGCTTGCTGGGGACCCGATGCAGTATGAGATTTGGCCTGCAACAGACGTGGGCAACAGCAAGAGATACAGAGTGACTGTTGATGAGGACGGATTAACATATCATTGCAGTTGTGACAAGTGGTCAATGGATGGTATACGGTGTTGTCATATTCTGAAAGTCATGACAAAGAACGAAGTCCAAGCTATACCGTCTCAGTACCTGCTGCAGCGTTGGTCCTCTGAGGCATCCACGAGGACAGTGTGGGCCTGCTTGTATGCTCCCCCAATTTTTAGGGTGACAAAGAGCAACATGTTGAGGTATAACTCTCTCTGTAGAAAATTGACCGCCCTTGCTTCAGAAGGGTGCGACAGTGAAGAAGGGTACCAGATTGTGTGTGAATCGGTTGAGTTTGCTCGAAGCAAGCTGTTGGCCTTAAGGGAATCAGGGGGCAATGAGCAGCCACCAGTACTTCAACGGATTGAGAATTCGGCGGTGGAAGGCAGTTCAATGCCGGTGGTCCAAAACCCCAGTGTGTGCGCAACAAAAGGGCGCCCAACCGAAAGGTCAAAGAGAGGGAGGCCACCGTTGGAGAAAGCCGCTGCTAAGAAGAATCGGCTAAGGAACAAAATACATTGCTCGCACTGCAAGAATGAGGGGCACAACAAGCAGACTTGCCCTCAAATTGGGAATGCACCAAACAAGGTGAATGATGGCTAGGGTAGATGAGCTGTTTGTGGAGATGGATACATGTATGAGTGTGTTTTTTTTCGTGTTTGTGCCTGTTGGGACAAAGCTGTTGGCTGTGTGTGTGGAACAATCACATTTACATTTGCCTGTTAGTACAAATGATATTTACCAGCTGGAACAATTAAATTTTCCTGTTGGAACAATGATAGTTGTCTGTTGAAACAATGGTAATTGCCTGTGGAACAGTTATAGTTACCTTGTGGAACAAAATTAACTTTGTCTACTGGAACAATAAAATTTGCCTATGGAACAACAATGATTGACTACTAGAACAATTAAATTTGCCTACCGGAACAATTAAATTTGCCTACTGAAACAATTGACTTTTAGTACTGGAACAATAAAATTTGCCTATGGAACAACAAGGATTGACTAGTGGAACAATATTGTTTGTATACTGGAACAATTAAATTTGCATACTGGAACAATTAAATTTGCCTATTGGAACAATTGACTTTTACTACTGGAACAATAAAATTTGCCTGTGGAACAACAAGAATTGACTAGTGGAACAATATTGTTTGTATACTGGAACAATTAACTTTGCCTACTGGAACAATAAAAATTGCATATGGAACAACAACAATTGACTAGTGGAACAATATTGTTTTGCCTACCGGAACAATTTAATTTGCCATTGGAACAACAAGAATTGACTATTGGAACAAAAGATAGCACCACATGCTTTATACAGAAAAAAGCTATAGTATCAACCGTGCTTGTCATTTTCTTCATGTACAAATCACAAAGTTTCGTGTATGGGGTACAGCAAGCTAAAAAAGGTACTAACAAAAAGCCAGTTGTTCTCACATCCACCATCCCATGACAACAAACCACACGTCCGGAATTACAAGTTCTCACATCCACCATCCCATGACAGCAAAACCACACGTCCGGAATTATAAAAAAGAGACATATATGCATGGCACTACTAGACAAATCAGGTGCCCTTCACCCGGCGTTCCTTCTTCTCTAGTACCCATGCAATGTCCGCGGTGTTGAATCTGGAGTTGATTAACTTTGCTGCAAACATCTTGCGGTACTCAGGGATGCTATCCTGTTTATCAAACAAACAAAGAAGAGTGTTGAAGTGTCAGTACAAGCAAGCTATGTGCGCATTAGATAGTTGTCTTTTTGTGAAAAAAGAGGAGAAAAAGGTACCGAAAGGAACGGCTGCATCGTCTTCCCGTCCCAGTTGTCCACATAGACTGTGAAAAAAGATGAGAAAAAAGGTACTGGAAGGAACGGCTGCATCGTCTTCCCGTCCCAGTTGTCCACATAGACCAAGGCGAAGATGCCGCAATCCACACTACGCACAAAAAAATATGATAAAAGTTGTTTCGCATCAAATGGGCACAATGCGCAACACAAGGGGCATGCTTACGTATTCACTTGCTGTGGATAGTCAACGGGTTCCCATCTCTTAAATTTGGTGAAGTCTTTGGAAGGAACAACTTTGCTTTGGTTCATTGATTCACTGAAGTTCATGATCTGATACATATAGGGATGGGTTAAAAACCACACATGGACAATATTGATGATGCATGACAGAAGATGAAAAAGAAAGAAAGAAATAAAGGGAAGAGCCCTCACCATATTCTCCAGTGCAGCATCTAAAGCAGGGTTGTTTCTTCCTCTACTAGAGTCGAAGACATTTATTTGGTTGTGCAGCAGGTTGAAGCACACAAGAGCCCAGTGCCCCTTCTTAACAATTGGGAAGAAAACCTACAAAAAAACAGAAGAAAATGCAACTAAAAAAATTTGGAAAAGCACAATGGAACAATTAAAAAGAATGGTGAACAAATCAACTAGACTACTGGAACAATTAACCTGCTGCACAAACAATGACATGACCTTATGAAACAATCAATTATACCTGATGGATCAATGGGGTACACTTTCAGGTATAAGAATGTAATTTGTAAAAGCAAGTTGGGAGAAACTTACCAAGTCCTTTTTAGGCAAATTGTATTCGTCACACCATTGTTTTATTGGGCCCATGATGTAGTCAATTTTGACATTTTTAGGCTCCCTGAGTAGGTGAATCTGCATTTTTTGCAAGAATATAAAGGTATGAATTTGATAAACAATGTTTATAAGAAGCTGGAACAACAAAGTTTGCCTACTGCAAAGAAAATACATGTTTGCTTAATGGAACAATAATGTTTGCACACTGGGACAATGGAATTAGCCTACTGGAACAAGAAGATTTGGCTACTGGGACAATATGGGTTGCCTACTGGAACAAATAATGTTTGGACTACTGGAACAATAAAATTTGCCCACTGAAACAATACAATTTGCCTACTGGAACAATAAAATTTGCCTACAGGAACAATTAAAATTTGCCTACAGGAACAATAAAATTTGCCTAATGGAACAATAATGTTTTGCCTGCTGGAACAATAAAATTTACCTACTGGAACAATATGGTTTGCCTACTGGAACAAACTAGGATAATAAAGTTTAAATCATAATTGCTTAGGCTGAGAAAAAAGAACTAAACGAATAAAGTAGCTCAACAATTGCAACACAATTATTACCGATTCTAGCGGTGGAACAATGAACTTCTTTACTACATTCCCTGTGGCCTCAACTGCCTCTGCATTGAAGATGTAGGCATACATGTTCATGCACCAGTCACCTAGCTCTCCCCTTGGTTTCAGCGAAGAGTACGTTTCCTCATAGTCTAGTTGGTGCTGATGAAGGGAAGCCTGCATTTGATCACAATTTTCTCCCCCCGGTGAATTGTCCCAAAAAGCATTTGAGTGAAAAGTCAAAAAGCACAGTAAAAGGGACAAGTAAAAAAAGAAATCTATGTACACTTACTGTGTTTCATCCTTTTTTGGCTTGTCGCAGCATTTGCTAGAGAAGAATTTGGTGTATGTGTCATGAATGTTGGCATGGACCTTCAGTTTCTTCATCTCTTTCCCATCATCCAATGGTTTTGCTGCCCTCTTCTTCCTTGTCTTATTCTCATGCGTGCTTGGGCCACTGCTCACATCATCGCTAGTGGAAGTGCCGGGTTTGTCTGCAAATGGGGATGTATTGGAAACAATAAGATATGATGGATGAAAACAACCTAGACAAGATGTTTGCCTACTGCAACCAGAAAATAAGATGTTTGCATGCTGGAACAAAATAAAAAATTTGCCTACTTGAACACTTATATTTTGCTTCTGGAACAACAAGGTTTGTGTACTGGAACAATAAATTCTGAATAGTGGAACAAAGAAGGTTTTCATAGTAGAGCAAATAAGGTTGGACTACTGGAACAATAAATCTTGCCTGCGGGAACAGTAAAAATTGTCTGCGGGAACAATAAAACTGCTTGATGGAACAAAATAAGTTTTAGCGTACTGGAACAATAAAACTTCCCTATTGAAACAATAAGTTTGACTACTGGAACAAATAACAATAGGGTTTAAATCATACCATTTATTGGGGCTGCCGTGGAGCTGCTTCCTGAAGGAGACTTTAATTCTGAATCAGGTAAATCTGGCAACAGCTCGAAAGATGGAGGTACAATGAGATCCGCGGGTGATGGCGGCCTTGCACGTGAGGGGCTCCCAGGCACTCCAACGCTCCTGGTTGGGCTGCCGCCGGCAGGTGATTGCTACTTGCAAAGCTCACCGACGATGTCATCGATGCTCCGAGCCTCTCCATGAATAGCAGGGCTAGCCTCTCCAAGGTGAGCGTGTCTGGTAGGGCTCGGCGGTGGTGGGCTGGCAACCACACTAGGGGAGACTTGTGTGGTAGGGCTTGGCGATGCTGGGGTGGCTGACACCGCAAGTGGAGCATGTCTGACAGGGCTTGTCGGTGCTGGGCTGCTCCCCTTCTGTGGCGCAACATTTGCACCAGCAGTGTCGTCCCCAACGGTATCCCTGGCAGGGCTAGAGATGTCATCATCAGGTCGCACGTCGTCCTGTGCGCCAATCTCGGATGTACGCCTATTGACACCCAAATTTGGCAGCAAATCGGATATTCAGAAAGACCAAATGTGTTGGCATTATTGGGCCAAATCAGAAATGGGCCTCGTCGGTAAAGAAGAAGGGTATGTCGAAGAAGCCGATGGATGCGAGACTTCGGGAGAAATACGATCTGATCGGAAGCGTGATGCGGTAAAATAGGTCGTATCGGTATCAATTTTGTAAAACTATAAATAGGGCTTTAGGCCTCGGGAATAGGGGATCATACATCAAACACAAAACACTTTTCTCGAATCCGATCGACTTCGTCGAAAGGCTTCAACTCGCAGGTAGAGCTATCTCGATGGGATAATCGATTCTCTTCTTGTAACCTGTATGCATGGCTGCATCGTTTTGATCTCATGTATACAAACCATGTTAAACTGTCTCGGGATTTACCGATCTTTAACATGTTCTCGCATATTGCACTGTCTCGATTCAATCGATCTGTAATGTGTGTTTACCCTGCAATGCCGATTATCATATACTTTGTATGCCTTCTTCTGAATCCGATATATGCGACTGTCTCGTTTAATCGATCTAGCGTATGCCTCGTTTAGGATTTCGTGCATGTATAAGTGTTTGCCAATCAGTATTGCATCTATTAGTTTTAGACCTTTAAGTCGGTTTATTGGTTTATGTCTGGATTTAGATTTAAATACTGTCTTGGCCTGACCAATCTATTTAATCTGATTCTTGATCTAATTTGATATGTCGATAAAAGGGTTTATTGCTAAAATTATAATAAAAATACCAAAAAGAGTTAGAAGATTTAAATTTGAATATATATTTATTTGCTCTATCGGGTTTTAAGCCGAGAGATCTTGTAATCGGATTATTTAGAGCCGATTATGAATAACCAGATCTGGCTATTTAAAAGCCGATTAGGTATATATTACTGACGATTTCTTCCTTGTCGATTTACAGGTCAAATCGACTGGCACGCTTGGTTTGAGTTGCGACGCAATCACTGGATTGACGCTTCTGCACGTATGTTCACAGAAACTCTCGTTTTTGTGTCAACAACGCCCCCAAAACTTTCCTCAAGCCTTGAAGCTGTCATATCTTCATCCTCGTCATTACCCTTTGCTGCTGCAGCACTGGATGTCCCATGCATTGGGAATGTGAGGTTGCTAGTCACCAATCCAGCTTGTGTTGTGCCCATAGCCTCCATTACTTCCATGGCAAATGCAGCCATCTTCTTCTGCTGCGACTGCTTGATTTGTGAAATAGCAACATCAAAATCTTTGTCCCATGATTTGTAATATTTGTCAGCAATCGTCTGGATGTTGGTGGTAAATGCTCAAAAAGGACGAAACAACTAGTGACTTGAGTAAAACAAGAAAATGCTATCAATACTGGAACAATACACTAAAAAGCACTGCTTGAACAACTTATGTGCGCTACTGTAACGACATGTAAGCATTGATGGAACAACTTATAAGAACTGTTTAAACAATCTAAAAAGAGCTGCTGGAACAACTTATAAAGATACTACTGAAGCAAGAAAAAAGATACACTAATGGTGGAACAGTTATATATATCATGTGGAACAGTTGTGGAACAACTTATAAGATGCTACTAAATCAATACACTAAAGCATACGGAACAAAAAAAAAGAGTAAATTGCACTGTAGCCCCGGAAGTTGGCACCTTGTTTCACTTAGCCCTCGGAACTTATATTTTACTTTAGCGCCCCCTGGAAGTTGGCACCGTTTGCACGGAGCACCCTGGTAGTTGGCACAGTTTGCACAGAACCCTCTGAGCCGTTATATCTACCGTTAGATGATGACGTGGCCATATAAAAAATCAAAAAAAATAAGAATAACCATAAAAAATTCACAAAAATCATAAAAAATTTATAATAATTCAAAAAACCATATAAAAATCAGAATAACCATAAAAATAAAAAATATATAAATTCAAAAATATATTTTAAGAAAATTCAAAAATATTAAAAAACCATAAAAAAAATCCTACCTGACCTGATGCGCATGTCTACATCACCTTCACTAGCAGTAGTTGTCTTGTTCTTATTTTTTTAAAATTTTTATGAACTTTTAGTTTTTTATTTTTATGATTTTTCTATTTTTATGAATTTTTAAATGGTTTTTATTTTTTAAAATATTTTCTTTTTTATGATTTTTACGGTGGACATAAATTTTTTATATGGTTTTTTGAATTATTATAATTTTTTATGATTTTTATGATTTTTATGGTTATTCTTAACTTTTTTCTGATTTTTTATATGGCCACGTCATGATCTAACGGTAGCTATAATGGCTCAGCGGGTTCCGTGCAAACGGTGCCAACTTCCAGGGTGCTCCGTGCAAACGGTGCCAACTTTCAGGGGGCGCTAAAGTAAAATGCAAGTTCCGGGGGCTAAGTGAAATAAGGTTCGAACTTCCGGGACTACAGTGCAATTTACTCAAAAAAAAATACTGGTGGAACAGTTCTGTATGTCATGTGGATGGCATGGTATACAAACTACAGAGATGGAACAAAAAATACAGAACACCATGTGGATAAAAAAGAAACAATAAAAAACATGCAAATAACACAAGAATAGTTGAGGGGAATTTACCTGGGTGGTCTGACTGCCTTGCTGGGAGGCCAGCCTATTCCATTCCTCGAAGGTGGCCGAGTCAATTGTCTCGGCAGCAACTGGCTGTTTGGCGTACGGCGTGTTTTCGATACCTCGAAACTGCAAACAAAAAACATATAATAGAACAAGAAAGAATGATTATGCTATCGTGACATCATCGCATGAGATATAAACACACACAAAAAAGATGGATGTTGAAAAGGGAAAACAAACCTTTAACTCGCCAAACAAAATCTTCTTCATGGATAGCCTTCTTTTGTCCTCTTTTTCAAGATTTTTGAAGTTCTCAGATGTCACATGGCACAACCTGGGTGTGCGGTAGTCCATCTTGGCCATGGACGCAGCCGACAGCTGGACATGATCCATATACACGATCTGCGAGGGGTCCCCATGAAAGAAGAAAAAGAATACATGTAATCAGCCGCTGGAACAATTAAATTTGCCACTGGAACAATTAATTTTGCCTACAGGAACAATATGGTTTGCCTACTAGAACAATTAACTTTGCCTATTGGAACAATAAAATTTGCCTACTAGAACAATAAAATTTGCCTACTGGAACAACAAGGTTCGACTAGTGGAACAATAATGTTTTGCCTACTGGAACAATTAAATTTGCCTACAGGAACAATATAGTTTGCCTACTAGAACAAATATGGTTCACCTACAGGAACACATCAACATGCAGTAAAAAGGATATTAAAAAGCAAAGAGAGAAGACGACACGTACGGCAAGAATGTGTAGGCATGCCCCGGCGTTGAAGGATGTGTCTGGTTTATCTCTAATGACTTTACGAATCCTTCTAACCTCGTCCATGGTCTTGCTAAGCACATAGCCTGCCCAATCCAACTCTGCAAAGGCATCCATGTTGCCAAAGGTGTGCAGGTACTCAATGGCGATGCTGAAATTTGTCTTCGGAACAAGAACATTGGCCAGCGCAACCAGCAGGAAAGCCCTCATGAAATCAAGCTCATCGGTGCTGTCTTTGGCTACTTGTGCTGCCCTATTGATCGGGTACCTACACCCTACCCTGAACTGCTCCTTGACATGCTCAATGGCATCGCCATTGCCAGTCAACAAGAAGGGCTTGTCCCCTGAAGGTATGCTAAGCACCTTGCTTACTATGTCCCTTGTGAATATGATCGCCTTGTTCTTGAACCGAAACTGATAGAGGTCAGGATCGATGTTCTTGATCATTCACTCGATCAACCGGCTAGGAGGTGTGAATGATGAGAGAGTCAACAAACACTCGAATCCATGCTTCCGAACAAACTCCTTCTGGTAGTCTTGAAGCTCAGACACAAACCGATTCAGACCCTTTGAGCTGAACCTCAACTTCAGATTGGGCGTGTCGTCGTCGTTTGCCATTTCTTCAGAGGCAATGTGTACCACCTGAAACAAAAAAAAAAGAACAGCTGGATCAGAAACACAAAAATCGCTGGAACAACTTAATCACACCACTGGAACAGCATGTGAACACTACTGGAACAACTTGTAAGAACAACTTGTAACAATCTGGTCTCAAAATCAGCAATTCATCTCAAATTTCTCAATTCAGCACAAGCCAAACCCACAAGCTACGAGTACGAGTAGAACCGACCAACCGAACACCTCAATCAGCCAAACCAAGCCCACAACTATATAAAACCGAAACCAATAGAATGCTGAAACAATCTGAAAAGCAATCTGAAACAACAGAATGCTGAAACATTATACATTGTTCAATTGTGATCAAGCAACGCGCTATCAAAAACAAAAATACATTATACATTCAATTACACTATATCACTGAAATCCCATACCACTGTATCCCAAAGCAACTGGAACTATATCACTGAAATCCCATATTACTGTATCCCATAGCAAATGGAACAATTACACTACACATTCACATTCACAATCAACATATACATTTTGTATTCACATTCAACATATACATTTCTTCACATTCACATTACAGCAAGCTAAAATGAAATGGGGGAGAGGAATGGAAGTGGATGAGCAGGAAGGGGGCACGGGTGAGATACCTCGCAGGGAATTGTCGATCAGCAACCCAAAGGACTGGGGGAGCGCTTCGACTGCGCGGGGGAGGCAGCCTCTAGTGTTTCTCAACGGCGTGGGGAGGCGACGTCGACGACGAGGGAGAGGCGGCGTACACGCCGATGTGGAGGCGGTCTCAATGGCGCGTGGGAGGCGGCCTCATCGGCGCGGGAAGGCGGCGTCCACGGCAAGGGAGAGGCGGCGTCCACGGCGCGTGGGGGCGGACTCAACGGCGCGGGGAGGCGGCGTCGACGGCGAGGGAGAGGCACCCTCAACGACGCGGGGCAGGCGGCCTCAACGGCGCTGGGAGGCGGCGTCGACGGCGCTGGGAGGTGGCGTCGACGGCGAGGGACAGGCGGCGTCGACGGAGTGGGGGAGGCGGCATCGGCAGCGAGGTGAAACAGTGATGACGAGGAGATTTTGGGGGAAGGAGCGCGGGGCGGTTGGGGGATTTGGGGGGAGTAACGCGCTGCGGTTGGTGAATCGGCGAGTTGGGCCGAGATGTTGGGCCACGAGCGTCCGCCCCGTCCGGACGTCCAAGTTAAAGCATTTTCGTTATTTTATTAAAAATATATGTCTAGCCTCTCTTTTTTTAGATGGGCCACGGCCCACGGGCGACGGGGCCAGAGTCATTGCCGACACCATTGGAAGCTCCTTTCCACAGCCATATAATTCCACCTCGGCCTGGGGAAAAAAATTTAACCTTTTTTAAATAAATAATATAAAATTAACCCTCGGCAAAAACTATTCGCAGATCTAACCCCTTTGGCCGCGCCAACGCATATGGCGCGTCTAATTGCCCCTGCCGCGCCTACGCATGTGGCGCGGCAAAGTACGCCACGTAGGATGGAGCGGCCGGCCGAGCGCTGGCGTGGAAAGTGCGGGCCCCACCTTGCCGCGCCACATGCGCTGGCGCGGCGAGGCTGGATCCGTGGACACGACGCTGGCGGCCGAGGGCTGACAGTGGGCCACCCTTGCCGCGCCACCCCTCATGGCGCGGCAAGGTCAGAATAACCCGAGCCCAAGGACTCCTCCTCTCACTGCTCTTCCTCATTTTCTCACTCCCCCTTCGTTTTCTCTCTTCCCTAACCACTCTTATCCTCTTCCATTGCCAAGATCGGACCAGATTTGTTTGGGGGAAAGGCTCCACTTCATCATGGCAGGTAAACCCCTCTCCATTTGTGTGTTTTGGATGTAAGTTTTTGTACTATTCAAATGATTTAGGTTAGGGTTAGGGTTAGGGTTACTAGTAGCATGAAGATATGTTGATTGCGTAGTGGATTGGTCTCTATTAATGATGAATGATTTATGGTAATGTTGATCCGTATGATGTATGTGTAGATGTATTATAGTTAGAAATTATGACGAATGATATATTGGTTTTTTGTTGAGTACGCTTTGCTAGAATAATTTATTTTTCATTTGTATTGCACTATATCGCAGAAAACGATGGCTTCGAGGCGAAGCCATTTCTCAAATATGAGGATTACCCTAGGGGTAAGGATGCTCCAGTTCGGTCCTCTACATTTCTGGTTCCAATTTGCGAGCACGGCATTCCACTGGAGGTTCAACAGTCGAGGTACCCTGATACTGTCGGTAGAGCCTTCTACACGTGTGGTGTGAAGTTCAATTACTGTATGCCGTATTCTAGCCCGCCGTGTTGGTTTTTCGAGTGGATCGATGGGCCAGGAATGTACGACCCGAGGATCCGATTGTTCCCATGGTGCTCCGGGGATACCAAGCCATTTCAGCATTTTAGGCGTTGGGTTCCTCCTCCGCCAAACCCTCCGAAAATGACAGCGGAGGAAAAGGCGGCGGCAAGTGCTAGTCGGGTGTTGAACCCTCCTATGTGTAATTGCAATTTTAAGTCAATGTTAGTGCATCCAAACCCAGGGGTGGACTTTACCCCCTTTTTCCGTTGTTCCTGCAATGATCGAGTAAGTGTATGCATGTCTACTCTGTATGTGAATTACTCTCATTTTGATGTAATTCGATAATAATGTATTTTGTTTGTAGGATGGGTGGCCTCTCTGTGATTTCCAGGAGTACATTTATGGACCCAAGTCTTGTTGGCCTTCTAGCGAGGAAGTGGAGGCTTTCAACTCCGGAGAGAAGGATTGGCCATGTGAGAAATATCCATCGACTACCTGTAAGTGTGGGATACCGGCCCGTAGAGGTGTTGTCCCATCGAAGCTTGGGTACGGATGGTATTGCGGCAACTCTTATGGTGATTTCTGGGTACGCCATATCTGGACTACACATAGGAGTATTTTTATGTATTGCACTATATTGCAGCTTGAGATTGATAATTCTAGGGCCTCTTCTTGTAGGAGGGAAGGACGTGCGATTGGGAGAGATATGAGGGACAAGCAGAGTTCGAAGCCGAGATTCACAATCTATGGGAACCTTATCAAGACAGAAAAGTGGAGAAGAGAAAAGAAAAGATAAGGCATGACTATGGTGTACTCATGCCGTCTGATGAAGACAAAAAAAAGGTTTTGAATGACATGAGGAGGGAGCGTGGGGTACCGCAACGTGGGTACTTCACCTCCTCGGAAACACTGGAATTTTGGAGGAGGCGTAGGGGGAGGTATCCACCTGGTGTTGATCTCAGAGAGGTGAGACACCAAAAACAGCTGCATTATAAGATGGAGAGGGAGCGCGAGCTCGAGGAGTACAAAAACAAGATGGCTGCGGGTACACTCATAGACCAGAATGCCAATTACCTTCCTTATTCGTGGCCGGCTCATTTACAAACGATGCGACGCAACAAGTCTAGGAGGACGGTGGAGATGGAGACTATGAGGGGTCTTGTTAGAAACTTGCCTACCATTGTGCCGGATGATGACGAAGACGACAACGGTGGAGATGGAGACCACGAGTGAGATCATGTTTGTTGGAAGAAATTATGTAATGTGTTGTTCAAATTACCTGATGTTAATGTACTATGTGGTACTTAGCTATATTTTCTTGGATTGTAATATTCACACTTCCGTATGATATTTGAACAATAATATGTTTGTAAGTTATGATAAATCGTGTTAGCCGATGTTTTAGTTTTATTTGGTACGAGGCACTCGAAAGCAATTTTGACGAACTAAATGTTCTATTGTTTTTATGCATTTCCGTCGACGATTAGTGAAGACTTGTAAAAACGTGAGGTACGAAGCAACACAAGACTAACATTGGCATGAAATTTTTGACAAGAACTAATGAGCAAAGTAGTAATGAAAGATACGAAACAAAATGAAAAACAAGATGCCACGTGAAGAAATTTGAAAGGCAAAATGTAGGCATTGCCGCGCCAATAACACCGGCGCGGTAAAACCCGGCTGCCGCGCCAAGACCCATCGCAATCCAGAGGGTTCGCAATCGGCCCTTCCCTAGGAGAAGAGGGCGCGGCAGCCCAGTATTGCCGCGCCAGTAAAAGCGGCACGTCATCCCAGTGTTGCCGCGCCAAGGGCCGTCGCAATCCAGAAGGGTTCGCCATCGTCCCTTTGGTCGGCTAAGCGGGCGCGACAGTCCAGTTTTGCTGCGCCGGTAGTATCGGCGCGTCAGGCCCGGGCTGCCGCGCCAAAACCCGTCGCAATCCAGAAGCGTCCGCAATCTGCCTTTGCGCGGAGCAGCCGGCGCGGGTGTTGACACCCAAATTTGGCAGGAAAATCGGATGTGATAATGAAGGGTAAAATCGGAATTTCAGGTTGAATCCGGAATTGGGTCTAATCGGCAAAGAAAGAAAGCCGTATTGAAGAATACCGATGGACGGAAGACTTCGGAAGAGATACGATCTGATCAGAGGCGTAGCCCGGAAAAATAGGTCGTATCGGTATCGGTATTGTAATAGTATAAATAGGACCTTAAGCCTCGTAGAAACAACACACAACACACAATACACAAAACCCTTTTTCGAATCCGATCGACATCGTCGAAAAGCTTCAACTCGCAGGTAGAGCTATCTCGATGGGATAATCGATTCTCTCCTTGTAACCCGTGTGCATGGCTGTATCAATTTGATCTCATGTATACAAACCATGTTAGACTGTCTCGGGATTTACCGACCTTTAACATGTTCTCGCATATTGCACTGTCTCGATCCAATCGATCTGTAATGTGTGTTTATCCTGTAATACCGATTGTTAGATATTTCATATGCTTTTCCCGAATTTGATATATGCAACTGTCTCGTTCAATCGATCTTGTATATGCCATGTTTAGGGTTTTGCCTGTGCAAACGTTTACCGATCTGTGTTGCATTTACTTTTATCAGTCTTTAGACCTTTAAATCGGTTTATTGGTTTATATCTAGATTTAGATTTGAATATTGTCTTGGCCTAACCAATATGTTCAATCTGTTTTTTGGTTAAACCCGATATATTGATATTAAGGTTTATTGCTGACGTTATTATAAAAATACCAAAAATAAGCGAAAGATTTAGGTTTGAATACCTATTTAAATTTACTTGCTCTATCTGGCATTAAGCCGATAGATCCTGTAATCGGTTAACGTAAAAACCGATTACAGATGACCTGATCTGGCTATTTAAAAAGCCGATTAGGCTTATATTACTGATGATTTTTTCCTTATTGATTTACAGGTCAAATCAATTGGCACGCTTGGTTTGAGTTGCGACGCGATCACGGAATCGACGCTTCTGCACGTGTGTTCACAAAAACCCTCGTTTTTGTGTCAGCACCTAGGCATCCTTGACCATCATTCGTGAAACTCACTTGTTTGGTTTTGTTTCATGCTCTGATGCAATCCATAATTAAATTGTGCCAGTTCCAGTCACTTTTTGAATTAAATTATTTGCCAAAAAAGTTCAAACCACAAGATAAAACCTCCAAACCCAACTTGAGCTAAATGTTTCAGCCGATCGAAAACCACTTTTCAAAGCTCTTAAAGTTTAGTTTTAGAAAACAAGATAACAATATAAGGGGATGTTATCAAAGTAATCAGAAACGATAACGAGAGGGCGGTGCGCTCCCCGTCTGGCAGCTAGGGTTTCTCCCTAGCCGCCGCCGCCCCGTCGAGTGCCTTCAACGAGATCCTTCTCCTTAGTTCTAGCTGCCTCCTCCCTCCTGCGTCCTCCTTTGCATCTTCTCTGTAGCACCCTCGAGCTCGGCCCCTCCCGACGGCGGCTGCGGCGGCTGTGTCTTCGGCCGGCCGTTCCCGTGGCTGCCGCCGGGCCTCCTCGGCACTGACCGTCGGTGCCTCTCCATCGGGATGGAGCATCAAGGCGGCCCTTCTCATCTTCTTTCCCTTCTGCTTCCTCTCCAGATCCGCGTTGATTTGGCGGAGGCGTCATTTGTGCTGCTACTTCTCGCAACAACGTCTTCACCTTACCAGTGGTAGTCATGATGGCCCAGAGACAGTAGTCACCTTGACATCGACTCACGACATCGCTTAATTGGGCGACTCATCTCGCCTTCAGATGGATCTTGCGGACTCTAGACGTGTGCCCTTTGGCTAT
>SPJY01000232.1:55786-111725 GCA_005191435.1 Raddia distichophylla
TGGACAATATTGATGATGCATGACAGAAGATGAAAAAAAAAGAAAGAAAGAAAGGGAAGAGCCCTCACCAGATTCTCCAGTGCAGCATCTAAAGCAGGGTTGTTTTTTTCTCTGCTAGAGTCGATGACATTTACTTGGTTGTGCAGCAGGTTGAAGCACACAAGAGACCAGTGCCCCTTCTTTACAATTGGGAAGAAAACCTACAAAAAAAAACAGAGGAAAATGCAACTGATTGATCAATGCGGTACACTTTCTGGAACAAAAATGTAATTTGTAAAAGCAAGTTGGGAGAAACTTACCAAGTCCTTTTTAGCCAAATTGTATTCGTCATTCCATTGTTTTATTGGGGCCATGAAGTAGTCGATTTTGACATTTTTAGGCTCCCTGAGTAGGTGAACCTGCATTTTTGCAAGAACAGAAAGGTATGAATTTGATAAACAATATTCATAAAGAAGCTGGAACAACAAAGTTTGCCTACTGCAAATAAAATACATGTTTGCCTAATGGAACAATAATATTTGCATACTGGAACAATGGAATTTGCCTACTGGAACAACAAGATTTGGCTACTGGGACAATATGGGTTGCCTACTGGAACAAATAATGTTTGGAATACTGGAACAATTAAACTTTATGTACTGGAACAATAAAATTTGCGTACTGAAACAATAAAATTTGCCTACAGGAACAATTAAAATTTGCCTACAGGAACAATAAAATTTGCCTACTGGAACAAATAATGTTTTGCCTACTGGAACAATAAAATTTACCTACTGGAACAATATGATTTGCCTACTGAAGCAAACTGGGATACAAAGTTTAAATCATAATTGCTTAGGCTGAAAAAAAAGAACTAAACAAATAAAGTAGGTCAACAATTGCAACACAATTGTTACCGATTCGAGCGGTGGAACAATGAACTTCTTCACTACATTCCCTGTGGCCTCAACTGCCTCTGCATTGAAGATGTAGGCATACATATTCATGCACCAGTCACCTAGCTCTCCCCTTGGTTTCAGCGAAGAGTAGGTTTTCTCATAATCTATGTGGAATCTGTTGGTGCTGATGAAGGGAAGCCTGCATTTGGTCACAATTTTCTCCCCCGGTGAATTGTCCCCAAAAAGCATTTGATTGAAAAGTAAAAAAAGAGACCTATGTACACTTACTGTGTTTCATCCTTTTTTGGCTTGTCGCAGCATTTGCTAGAGAAGAATTTGGTGTATGTGTCCTGAATGTTGGCTTGGACCTTCAGTTTCTTCAGTTTTTTCCCATCATCCAATGGTTTTGCTGCCCTCTTCTTCCTTGTCTTCTTTTCATGCGTGCTTGGGCCACTGCTCACATCATCGCTAGTGGAAGTGCCAGGTTTGTCTGCAAATGAGGATGTATTGAAAACAATAAGATGTGATGGATGAAAACAACCTAGACAAGATGTTTGTCTACTGCAATCAGAAAATAAGATGTTTGCCTGCTGGAACAAATAAAAAGTTTGCCTACTAGAACAATTATACTTTGTTTCTGGAACAACAAGATTTGTCTACTGGAACAATAAATTCTAAATAGTGGAACAAATAAGGTTTTCATACTAGAGCAAATAAGGTTTGGACTACTGGAATAATAAAACTTGTCTGCGGGAACAATGAAACTGCTTGATGGAACAAAAATAAGTTTTAGCCTACTGGAACAATAAAACTTCCAACGAACAAATAACAACAGGGTTTAAATCATAGCAATTGTTGGGGCTGCAGTGGAGCTACTTTCTGAAGGAGACTTTAATTCTGAATCAGGTAAATCCGGCAACAGCTCGAAAGAGGGAGGTACAATGAGATCCGCGGGTGACGGTGGTCTTGCACTTGAGGGGCTCCCGGGCACTCCAACGCTCCTGGTTGGGCTGCCGCCGGCAGGTGGTTGCTCCTTGCAAAGCTCACCGACGATGTCATCGACGCTCCGAGCCCCTCCATGAATGGTAGGGCTCGGCGGTGGTGGGCTGGCAACCACACTAGGGGAGACGTGTGTGGTAGGGCTTGGCGATGCTAGGGTAGCTGACACCGCAAGTGGAGCGTGTCTGACAGGGCTTGCCGGTGCTGGGCTGCTCCCCTTCTGTGGCGCGACATCTGCACCAGCAGTGTCGTCCCCAACGGTATCCCTGGTAGGACTAGAGATGATGAGGCTTGCCGGTGCTGGGCTGCTCCCCTTCTGTGGCGCGACATCTGCACCAGCAGTGTCGTCCCCAACGGTCTCCCTGGCAGGACTAGGGATGTCATCATCAGGCCGCACGTCATCCTGTGAGGCAACCTCGGATGTACGCCCCCCAAAACTTTCCTCAAGCCTTGAAGCTCTCATATCTTCATCCTCACCATTACCCTTTGCAGCTGCGGCACTGGATTGGGAATGTGAGGTTGCTAGCCAATCCAGCTTGTGTTGTGCCCATAGCCTCCATTACCTCCATGGCAAATGCAGCCATCTTCTTCTGCTGCGACGGCTTGATTTGTGAAATTGCAACATCAAAGTCTTTCTCCCATGATTTGTAATATTTGTCAGCAATCGCCTGGATGTTGGGTGGTAACTGCTGAAAAAGGACGAAACAACTAGTGACTTGAGTGAAACGAGAAAATGCTATCAATACTGGAACAATACACTAAAAAGCACTGCTTGAACAACTTATAAAGATAGTACTGAAACAAAAAAAAAGATACACTAATGGTGGAACAGTTATGTATATCATGTGGAACAGTTGTTGAACAACTTATAAGATGCTACTAAAGCAATACACTAAAGCATACGGAACAAAAAAAACTACTGGTGGAGCAGTTCTGTATGTCATGTGGATGACATGGTATACAAACTACAGACCTGGAACAAAAAATACAAAACACCATGTGGACAAAAAAGAAACAATAATAACATGCAAATAACACAAAAATAGTGGAGGAGAATTTACCTGGGTGGTCTGACTGCCTTGCTGGGAGGCCAGCCTATTCCATTCCTCGAAGGTGGCCGAGTCAATTGTCTCGGCGGCAGCTGGCTGTTCGGCGTACGACGTGTTTTCAATACCTCGAAACTGCAAACAAAAACATATAATAGAACAAGAAGATTGATTATGCTATCGCAACATCATCGCATGAGATGAAAACACACACCAAAAAAAGATGGATGTTGAAAAAAGGAAAACAAACCTTTAACTCGCCAAACAAAATCTTCTTCATGGATAGCCTTCTTTTGTCCTCTTTTTCAAGATTTTTGAAGTTCTCAGATGTCACATGGCACAACCTCGGTGTGCGGTAGTCCATCTTGGCCATGGACGAAGCCGACAGCTGGACATGATCCATATACACAATCTACGAGGGGTCCCCATGAAAGAATAAAAAGAAGACATGTAATCAGCCGCTGGAACAATTAAATTTGCCACTGGAACAATTAACTTTGCCTACAGGAACAATATGGTTTGCCAACTGGAACAACAAGGTTTACCGACTGGAACATATCAACATGCAGTAAAAAAGATAGTAAAAAGCAAAGAGAGAAGACGGAACATACGGCAAGAATGGGTAGGCATGCCCCGGCGTTGAAGGATGTGTCTAGTTTATCTCTAATGACTTTACGAATCCTTCTAACCTCGTCCATGGTCTTGCTAAGCACATGGCCAGCCCAATCCAACTCCGCGAAGGCATCCATGTTGCCAAAGGTGTGCAGGTACTCAATGGCGATGCTGAAATTTGTCTTCGGAACAAGAACATTGGCCAGCGCAACCAGTAGGAAAGCCCTCATAAAATCAAGCTCTTCTATGCTATCTTTGGCTACTTGTGCTTCCCTATTGATTGGGTACCTATACCCAACCCTGAACTGCTCCTTGACATGCTCAATGGCATCGTCGTCGCCGGTCAACAAGAAGGGCTTGTCCCATGAAGGTATGCCAAGCACCTTCGTTACCATGTCCCTTGTGAATGTGATCGCCTTGTTCTTGAAACGAAACTGACAGAGGTCAGGATCGATGTTCTTGATCATCCACTCGATCAACCGGCTAGGAGGTGTGAATGATGAGAGAGTCAACAAACACTCAAATCCGTGCTTCCGAACAAACTCCTTCTGGTAGTCCTGAAGCTCAGACACAAACCGACTCAGACCCTTTGAGCTGAACCTGAACTTCAGATTGGGCGTGTCGTCGTCGTTTGCCATTTTTCAGATGCAATGTATACCACCTGAAACAAAAAAAAATAATAGCCGGATCAGAAACACAAAAATCTAAAAACCATCTGAAAAGCACGGCTGGAACAGCTTAATTGCACCACTGGAACAACATGTGAACCCTACTGGAACAACTTCTAAGAACTGCTGAAACAATGTGAAAATAACTACATATCACCACAACACAAAATCTGGTCTCAAAATCAGCAATTCATCTCACTCAAATTTCTCAATTCAGCACAAGCCAAACCCACAAGCTACAAGTACGAGTAGAACCGATCAACCAAACACCCCAAGCAGCCAAACCAAGCCCACAACTATATAAAAACAGAAACAAACAGAACGCTGAAACAATCTGAAAAGCAATCTGAAACAACAGAATGCTGAAACATTATACATTGTTCAATTGTGGTCAGGCAACGCACTATCGAAAACAAAAATAATGTATACATTCAATTACACTATATCACTGAAATCCCATATCACTGTATCCCATAGCAATTGGAACTATATCAATGAAATCCCATATCACTATATCCCAAAGCAATTGGAACAATTACACTACACATTCGCATTCACAATTCGCATTCACAATTCGCATTCACAATCAACATATACATTTCATATTCACATTCAACATATACATTTCGTATTCACATTCACATTTCAGCAAGCTAAAATGTGATGGGGGAAGTGGATGAGCAGGAAGGGGGCACGGGTGAGATACCTCGTAGGGAATTGTCGATCAGCAACCCAAAGGACTGGGGGAGTGCTTCAACTACCACCAATCAATCCCCGGAACAACAGCCTCGAGGCCGAGAACCTCCCCTACAGAAGATGGCGGCGGCGTCTGAACATCGGCGATGGCTCGACGGTGGCTGTAACGTCGGCTCCTCGACTGCGCGGGGGAGGCGGCCTCTAGGGTTTCACAACGGCGTGGGGAGGCGGTGTCGACGACGAGGGAGAGGCGACATCCACGCCGATGTGGAGGCAGTCTCAAAGGTGCGTGGGAGGCGGCCTCAACGGCGCGGGGAGGCGGCGTCGACGGCGATGGAGAGGCGGCGTCCACGGCGCGTGGGAGGCGGCCTCAACGGCACGGGGAGGCGGCGCCCACGGCGCGTGGGAGGCGGCCTCAACGGCGCGGTGGGGGGGGCCTCAACGGCGCGTGGGAGGCGGCCTCAACGGCGCGGTGGGGGGGGCCTCAACGGCGCGGGGAGGCGGCTTCGACGACGAGGGAGAGGCGGCGTCGATGGGGCGGGGGAGGCGGCCTCAACGGCGTGGGGGAGGCGGCGTTGGCAGCGAGGTGGAACAGTACGACGAGGAGATTTGGGAAACGTTTACTGAGGTTTCTCTACCAATTCAGAAACTTGTATATAAAAGTGGTTTTTTTACTGAATTTTCTTTGCTAGGTATACAGATGTTTGCCTGGAACTTGTGTATAAATGTTTGCCTGGAACTTGGAAGACATGCTCATTATCATGTTCATGTAATGTGGACATGCTAAAGACGCTGGTCATGTGCAGCTGGACGTTGCGTTGCTGCTGCTTGGAGTTGGACCGATGCTGCATGTGCTGGTGCATAGCGTTGGGAAGTGCCCTTGCCATTTGCCAGCCCAGCCTAAAAGAAGCCCGGTATGCTTTCGGGTTGAGCTAGGCCTGGCCGATAGCTGTTAGTCCGTTTGTGCCAACCCGGCCTTCACGGAGAGAGCCGTGAGTCAAAGACATGTCTCACAAAAGCAGAAACGTAAATTTTTCCATTTTTTTATTATTGTAAAAATAGGTGGCCGCTCGCGTTTTAGAAAAAAAAAAAGGTGTCACCCCATAAAAAACGAAAAGGCTACTGTGCGGACGTCCAGCACGAGCGCGCGCGTCCGGACGCCGGCAGCAACGCGCGCACATACAGGAGGAGCCAATTGCAGCACATGCAAGGTGGGTCCCACACATATTTTTTTCTTTTGAATGGCCATAAATTTTGACTGGTTGTTTTAATCCAAAAACCGTTTGCACCAACGTGTTCCTCGTTTTTTTACGAACAAAACAAGATATATGTTGCCATATAAATCCATAAACTTACCTAGTGAAACTTGGATTTCGCCTATTAAAACTTGAGTTTCGCCTACCGAAACTTAGATTTCATATTCGTTAAACTTGCCGAACTGTCAAGTTTCATAAGGTTTAATGCAAGTTTCATCAAGTTTCAACAGGTTTCATCCAAGTTTCTTCAAGTTTTATCAGGTCAATTCAAGTTTCAACAGGTTTTATCCAAGTTTCATTTGGTCACATCGAAGTTTCATTCAAGTTTCATCAGCACACAGCCAAGTTCCGCTAGTATAGGTGTAAGTTTCATAAGTGCCTTCTCATAGTTTCACATTAAAAAAAGAAAAAGTGAAAAAAATCAAAAAATTTAAAAAGTATTTAAAATGGGCTGCTCTCGATTTTAGAAGAATTATGAAATTTATTCCACACATTTTGAACACTGTTTGAATTTTATACAAAAATCAGAAGTTTAATTGAAAAATCGATCAACTGCATTGGCTAACTACTCGCCTGGCACGCGGGGCGCACGGCAGCGCTCGGATGCTCGTGGTGCCGGCGATCCAATGGCCCAGGCTGGTCTAGCCCGTGCGCCAGGCGTCGGACGTCCGACGCCTGGCGCTCGCCCATAAAAAATGATAGGATCCGCTTCCCATGAGAAGAGATGTTGAAACGATGGATCTATGTGCCAAATCTATTATGGTGGTTGGACGAGATGCCAATGTAAGCCCATATGTCACACCTTTTGTCCAACTGTTGGGTGATATCTGCCAACGTGGGGCCACATGGCATACCTATTACCCAACCATCAAGCAAATAGATGTCACCATGACAACATGTGTTCTCCAAGGATAGCCCTTCTAACTAGTGACAAAACACCTATTTTTATCTAAAATGCAAGCCAACAGCTATTTTTACAATAACGAATAAAAGTAAATATAAATAAAAATTCAAAATCTAAGCTCATCGTGTAAACAATCACCACTCGAAGGTTTCCAATCCCATTGGTCAGCCTGTGTTTCCTCCTCCATGCATTCCACCGAATGGCTTTAGCCTATAAGGAAAAACCCTCACCCTTTTTCGGATTTGCTAGAAAGATCAGTTGACTGAAAAAGCAATTTGAAATCAATTGATTTTTCCATATTTGAGCCACCACCGTCTTCCTCCCAGTGGTCGCCAGCTTCCCTTTTCTCGATGTTGCCGCTGAGGTTTAGGTTAGTGTTTGGGGTACACCGATGCCCTCATCTCCTGGCTTAAATTGCTGAGAGGCGGTGGACCGATGATGGGAAGCAAAGCGGCAGTGTGGTGAGGCGGTGGTAATGCCTCTGGGGCTGTAGGAGGTCGAAGGGTGGTGGGTAGGAATAGCCTCGGCATCGGCTGAGGTGCTGACGAAGGGACCGACGATTCTTAGGTTGTGCAGCATGACAACGGAGCAAAGAGGGGCAGAGCGTGTGATGAGGGCGCTGCCAGTAGCAGGTAGGAGGATCGGTAGGGGCGGTAGCGATGCACAGAGCAGCCGAATAGAAAGGAGGGGGAGGGGCGACACCGGCGAGAGAGAAGGGGCGGGTGGAGGAATGGCATTGCTGTAGGAGGCAGCAGGAAGGACTGGGGTTGGGATGAGAGAGGATGGAGAGTATACCGTCGGTTGGAGATCTGGACCGCGGACCGAGCTGTGCTCGGGTGGTCAGCAGCGCCGTAGTGCCTGCTGCCGGCGTGAGTTCGAGCCTTGGCTCAGCTCGTTGCCTCGCATTTTTCGGGATTTAATCCCGAGGCCGGTACACTCCGGGATTAGGTCCCGGAGACACACGTGTGCGCGTTCAGTGAAACTACGCGTGCCCGCGTACGGAGGTGTAGGGCCTCTCATCTGGTTCTGCGTGTGTACTGGACGCGCACGGGTGTGTGTGTGGTGTTGTGGTGTGCGTGTGGAGTGAGTTGTGTGCGTCTGTGTTGTACCATCTCAAAAAAAAAAAAGATCTGGACCATTATCTGATTTTTTTTTTAAAAAAAAAACCAGTCGGTACCTTTTTTTTCCCTCTCAGACGCACCTCCGTGTATCATTGTATCTATTCCTCCAGTAATTAAACTAAATCGACACATGCTTCAAGCTTAGACTCAAACTCGAATTGGCAGTCATACATAATCAGTTATCACACCGACAAAATTCAAAGACCGAAAAAAAAAAAATCCTGCAACACCACCTTGGTTCCCGACTTCAAACACCTGCTAGAACTGACCGACGTAAAACAACACCAAGGCAAACTATGAATTAAAAAGGTACCATGGCCCAAGCTAATTTGTTAAAATTCTTTATTCATACGCTCCAACACACACCAAAGATTTAACAAACAGCTAAGTGACATCTGTACACTCTTCTGGCCTTGCCACCAGCATAGGTATTGCATGTTTACCTAAAGTAACAGTCACAACTGACGAGAACACATCAGACCGCTCACTTCACCATCTCAAGCGAACAGGCGTTCTGTATCAAAATATGATTACAAAAGAACCAGAAATGGGAGTTAATGATCAAAATTGTGTGAAGTTCCTTATTTTGTCTTGAAATTGTGACCATGAATGAATGGCCTAGTTGGAATATGCAAAAAATAAATTTGTCCAGCATGTGAAGAAAGAGAAGGCCAAAATGCTACTTAATTGGAACCAAACTTGCCACTGACAGACTCATATGTTGGCACATGCAGAACTGCACATTGCAAAAACCGTAATTAGAAAGACTGCAATTGACACTGCACAATGTACAGATGAATGGTCATTTGGAATTATGGTCTAACCATTTCCATGAGATGCAATTGTTAATGGGGATGAAATGATTTTCTCAGCAATAGATGATACATCCTTGAGAGTAACACCATCAATAACCTTAACAAGGTGCTCGATAGGTTTCCTGCAAAGTTTTACATGACAAAAGATTAAGCAATGCAAAAATCTTAGGCAGCACAGATTAAGCAGATTCCAGATAGGCATAAATAATAAAAAAAACATTTGTGGAGTTGTATATTCTTCTCGCTATCACGTGGTATACAGAACATGAACTTGCATGAAGATTCGATATGCATGTGCAATGTATTTGATTCAAGGAATGTGGTGTGAGTCTATGATATTGTAAGGGCGCGTATAAAGAAGTAACTCACATTTTTAGCCATTACACAATTACAATGATCAGATAACACACATGAGCGCAGCAGGGGAATGATATGTTTCCAGAATATTACGAGGAAAAATGTGCCAAATTCACTAGAGATTTCGTGAACAATTATTTCTCCCTACTTTCTTGTATTACTGTCTGAGTTGGCTACAAAAGATCAACCACGAGCAAACACCTGGTTTTTTTCACTTTTAGTCTGGACAAAACAATAAGGAACCACACAGACTTCATCATCTTATGGAGGAAGAGACACCTCCAACTTGCAGTAATCTCTAAGATAAAGAGAGCTCCCTCGTATCTAATATGGCTCTATATGTGCCAGAAATAACCAAGCCATGGTCAGTGGCCACTTGGTCAGGCTCAAGTTACTCCATTATTGTGCAGATCAGTTAGATTCTCATAGTAGATGTGAACCTCCCTGATCCTAAACTCCATGATAACTAGAGCACATCTTAAACCTGTCTTATCTCAAATAAGCACAATGGTAATTTTTTTGTAATATTGCAAGGAATAGAATCACAAACAGCAGTAAAAACTTTTAAGGTTTAGCATAACAATAGAGCAGCAGTTATAGCACTGTACCTTTCGCCAAATGCCAATACTTGGCATCCCATGTCTTCAGTTGTTGATGCCTGTGAGTTTCAATTGTTAGTGGAACATCAGCACAATTGAAGAAATATAAGCGTGTGCATGTGTCTATATATATAAACCTTTGATTCCAGGTTCGTCAAGAGTGCTGATTTAACTGCTGCTTTAGCACGATCTAGTTGAATTTGGTCAGCTACAAACAAAAATTAAGTTTCAGGTCAGTAAGTGAACTGAAACAACTGATGAGTAATGATCCACGATAAGGGAGTTTAGATACCTTGTCCAGGAGTTGCAAGGGACGTGAGTTCTCTGGCTGCCAGATCAATAGCTTTAGGAACAAATGCAGCTTCCTGATTATGAAACAGTATCTTCATTATAATATAACAGTGTTACAACAAAATATGAAACACTATGCTTTTGCGTATTGCTGAACTCATCCAGTACGAATGTTCAGTGCTGTAAACACATGGTTCTCACACAGAAAAATACAAGCCGCCAAACTAAGCATTTCCAAGTAATCACATCCATCCAAGAGGTATAAAGTAGTAAAAAAACAACTTCCACACATCAAAGAAGATGCACTATGCATGACGTACATGTTTATGAGATTGTAAACAATATACTTACAGTGGACGTATGGATTCCAAAAATGCCAGTGTTACTGTGAACATCCTTGAAAGTACAAATCGATTTGATTTGGTCAAATTCATTTACGAGATGATCTGCACAAAGCATTCAACAATTCAGGCACTAAATACATAAAAACAACTCAAGTCAAATATATAGGATTCCTGACTGCTTTTGTTAGTCGAATATTGCAATGCTTCAGCTTATAGCAAGTTAGCAACAATCTTCTCTAGGAAATGCAGCTAAAAGAGTTCCTAGAGCAACCTGACTCTGAATAATTAAAATTTTCACCATTTAGTCAAGACACTACACTGTTGAATAGTTGTTTACTTAATTATTATTAAAAAGAGTGGACTAGAAATTGAACTTTATCAATAGAATTTATGATGGCTTATCCTATAAGGTTCTTCATAAAGAATGGCTCAGGGGCAAATCCTACTTGAACTATCAGCCATCTAGATGGTTGAATAATTTTTAGTTTGGAAATGTAATTTCCATTATCCCATTAGTAGCGCAAGGCGACAGGGCCAGCCGTCAACTTCAGAATTTCTTAATAAGTATGAACAGTTTTCCAAGAAATGGCCTATCCTTCTGAGCGTGCCAAAGAGCCAAAATATACAACATATGAGTTTACTTACTTAGGCATGAATGCAAGCCTTTTCCATGTCTTCCCCAAGAAAACACACCGCCACCACCCAGAAGTGTCTAAAAATTATAGGATAGCTCTTGATTAATTAAACCCGAACAATGCAGTGAATTCAGATAGCAAAATGTTTTGTTTAATAAAATTGTCAACATGGATATCAAAATGAAATGTCAGTAACCTGAAGAACTGATACAGTGACAAAATCTTTTTCTTTGAGCCAGCCACCTGAGACCTCAAATGCCAATGCGACATCTGTATTCTATTTTTTAAAAGTACAAAGTAAGAGAGGATCTAGGTGATGGATGAGATTGCACAAATGACTTGATAAGTGGTGTAAGTCACAATGCCTACCAATGAATCAGCAGTTCGTCTGTATTCTCCACCAACATAGGCAGATTTTGGTTTTGTTGGTCCAGTTACATTGGGAATGTCAGACAGAAGTGGTTGGGCAATAGTTACCAATTCATCATGATCAACACCTGATGCAGCTAGAACAATTCGGGAAGGAATGTAGTTCTCCTGGCATCCATCCAATAAAAATTACAGGTAGCGTGTTAACACCAATACCTACCCAAACAGATTACCAAAAGGATTTAGAGATGAATCTCACAGCTAAGAAGTCTTCTAGAACATCTGCATTCAATCTGCTAACAGAAGATTCTGAGGCAATCAGGGGGTTTGCCAAAGCACCAGAATAGCCAGTTGAATGAAGAGCTTCCAAAAGCAAGTTTTCTGGATTACTTGCAGCTTCTGCGAGATCTGCTTTTAATTTCACTATCTACAAAGGAATTAAATCTTACGTCAACAAAGAAAAAATGACACTAATCAAATCTATGTGGAAGGGTATAGTATTAAAATGAAATACCTGCTCCTTGACCTCCCAGTCGAGGAAAGCAGGATTGCGTACACAATCAATAAGCACTTCAACCATTTCAGGCATGTAAGTCTTCAGGGCTGAATAACTGTAGCACATCATCTCACGATTAGCTGATGCTTTGGCATTGCCACCTATTGCCTCGATCTCACGAACAACACGCAGTTGGGTCCTATTTGAAGTGGTTCCAAAGGCCATCTTTTTCAACAGCTGAGTGGCACCTAGTGTTTCAGGTTCTTCATATACAGAACCACAGTTAATGTAAACTCCAACACAACAAGATGGTCCCTGAATACAAAATACAAAGCGAAGTAATATTGCTAATTGTCTACATGAACAAGGATGAAACAACGAAAGTAAGGGGCACATACTGCAGATGTCTCAGAGGCAATTTTTACACCATTTGGTAGTGTTGTGATTTTTGTCTTGCCAGGTTCCACATAGTCAGGTAATGCAGGAGGGATGGTGACTCCTGGAAGTGTAAAATCTGGAGGAGGTAGCGCATTTGAGCGTGCACCAGTCAGCCAGCTCCAGAAGCCACCTGATGACCCCTGTACAACACCTGTGCTAGCAGACCTGATTGCAATATTCAACAATTGAGCATCCACTGTATGCCGCTGCAAATCAAATAGTAAAAAATCAACATTATTTTGTGGCCAAAGTTGATCTGACCAACACAAAAAAATCAATTACAAGCCCAATTACCCAACAAAATTAAACTGTCTCTGCTAGTAGAATATTACAATAAAACAATACATATGGGAGAAATACTTTCATGTATCGAAATCTCAGTGATGAAGTTATCTGCATGCTCACACAAAAATGGGCTATCTATATCCAAAGTTATTGCAGTTGGACGAAACATTCAGTATTGCCTGCTAAATGGCATCAAACATCCAAAATTTCTCAAGCACATGTATTAAGCAAATTTATCATGAGCATGACAAGTAATACCATGGCTCCACAAAGCTAACTCCATTTGTATGTAACTTTGTATCAACATAATACTGATGCACATTGTGAATAGGAAATGAACAGTATAAACAAACTACAAAGCCTTTCCAAATCATATTTGACTATATATGTATATAACTATATATGCATCTCAACCACATAAAACAAGGGCCAATACAAAAGGAAAGCACGTATTACAACGGTGCTACTCTGGAATGGATTCAAAGCATCCTCTCTCTCATACACCGAAAAGTTGAGTCAAAGCTATAACATTAACGTCACAAAAATTCTAGGGTTAATTGGGTATATGCCACTGTGCAAAGACGCCTTTTGATATTTGCCATTACAAAATGCAAAACCTGTTGAATGCCATTGCACGTTTGAATCTCTTTGAAATATGTCATTACGAACATTTCTTGACCAAATTGCCTATCTCCCTGTTCTTCCTCCAGCCCAACTCCCCCTCCTTCCTCCATCTCCGGCCAGATATTGCCACCACACCGCCACATGCTAGCTCCTCACCATCTCCTTCTTCTTCCTCCAACTCTGGACAAGGGTGTGCTCTGTCTGGTTGGATCTCACCATGATGCGTGCGGATTGGGGCATAGACAAGAAGGTCGTGATCAAGATTCTCGACAAGAGGACTGTCGGGCGCAATGCACTGTTGTGCACCGTGCCTACGCCATCCTATACCAGGAGTCCCTCCTCGACCGCCCCCACTCCAAGCTCTCTGGCGACTTCCGAGTATGTACATGCTCTATCTCTGGTCACCACACCGGCAAAGAACCAACTGTTCCAATCCATGGACAAAAGAATCATTCTCTCTAGCTTGTTCGTCTTTGCCGACGCTGGTGAAGAAAGCGATGGCCCTGTGGACGATGGACCTGGTGGAGAGGGATGCGAAGCTGGCGAAGGATGCATTGAAGAAGAAGCTGAAGATCGACAGACACTTGGGGTTGCTCATCGAGGTCGTGTGGGTGTTCATCAACGAGAATGGAGAGGTCAAGAGCAAAGAACCTCCGTGGGGTTGGATCTCATCCGAGTTTGAAAAGAGAGAGGAAGGAGATATGACAGGAAAGTGGAGAGGAGGGTAGATTAGAAGAAAATTTGAAGAGAGCAAAAGGGCAAAAATGTCCACAATGGAATTTATCTAATCAAAATGGTTTTGTAATGGCACTCATGGTAAAGAATATTTTGCAATGGTAAAGAATATCTTTGCATAGTGGCATATATCCAATTAACCCAAAATTTCTAGATGCTTAGCTCATGAAATTGCACAAGGAGAGTACAATCTGGTCCTATCTGAACAAACACAATCCATCCACTCAATATTATCATGCCATTGAAAACAGCCATAGGGATCACCCTTTCCCCTCAACTTCACATAAAACTATGCTAGTGCATAATAAAAGCTGTCCACACCATTCATCATCACATCTCAGAAACCAGTCACCAATTCAATAGTCCAGGGCAAACATTGGCACAGACGAATGCTACCTGGAACGTCTGAAATGCCTCGACTCCGACTCTCGCATATTAAATCCGCACGATCACAAGTCGGCACGACCAAATCACCACGCGTGCTAAGTGCTAACCCAAAACGCAACGTGAAGCCACCATAAGCTACGGGAGGCTCGGATCGGACGCATCGCGGCGCAAGGTGCGCCATGGAATCATCAGATCCAGCGAAATGGTGCCATTGGCGACATGGCGTCATGGAGAAAGGTACGGCTAAGTAGGTCTCGAGCAGGAGCGGCTGACCTTGAGGGATCCGAGGCCGGAGGCGACGCGGTGCATGGTGGCCGGTGGCCGGTGGCCGCGGCGGAGTCGCTCGACGGAGTTGGTCGCCGGCGAGCGGAGGCGGAGATGGCGAAGGCGAGGCGAGGCGAGAGGCCGTGACCGTGACCGTGAGCCCGTGAGACTAGTGGAAGGCGACAAACTGACAATTCGATGGAGTGGTTGCTGCGCACAGAGAAGCGAACGACTAGGCCCACTAATTTTTAGGCCGGCCCGTTTCAGTTTGAACTGGAAAGCACAAAGACTACGTGATTATTGGGCCGTTTGGGCCCGCTTCCTAGTGGCGTAGCGCCCGCGCGAGTGTTGGGCCGACCTTGCCTCCCCCATCCCCATTTCCTCTCGTGGCCATCACGCGGTCACGCTCACGCCGGAGAATCGCGCATCAACGGCTGCTCCTTATCGCGCTCCTCGTGGAGCTGCACCAAGCGATCGCCGCCGCCGCGCGCTGGCTTTTCGTCTCCAGCGCGGCAGCGCCGGCGGCGACCGGTGGCCACCGCGTGCCGCCATGGTGGTTGCATTGCGCTCGGCGCGAGGAGCGGCGTCGATCGCGCGCGGCTTCGGAGTCGCCCGCTCCTCCCTGCCGAGAAAGCAGGAGGTCTCCGACGATGCCTAGCCCCGTGCCTAGCGCCGAGCAGGTGAGCTGTTCGATCAAATTCCTATTCGAGGGATTCACATCCTCCGGGATTGCCTATTCATGTGTTTAATTTGCATTTCCCTATCCACTCATAGCATATGTTGATCTTGTAGCATTTGCAATCATGTTTGGCAAATTCTTTTAGTTCCTGCTCCATAGCAGTCAAGCGGAGAGGTCATGGCTCCAGTGATGAATGAGCCCATTGCGTTGGGCTGTGCAGCACCTGCTACCCGCTTGATGAAATGCCATCCTCGGTTCATAAAGAGTAGCAGGTATAGCTTCCAAATTGTCTGGATATTTGTTGTGTACATGGTTTGCCAGGTGGTCCAAGCTTCTTGTTGGATTGTAGGTTATGGATATCGATACGATGTTACGTATGGGCTGAGTTGTCGTGTACTGCTCTGAATTTGGTCATGTGTTTGTTGTATGTGTAAGTTTGGTGTATGAAGGTGCTTGGTCATTGTGGATGTGTTAAGGTGCCTTCAATGGTGTTGTCCCTAATTTCATTAGCACTTATTGCTTTGTTTAGAATGTGCTATCGTATGAAGGCCTAAAAAGATTAGCCGAGCAAGTGTTGAGTAGGTTCAAGGCTTATACGTGGTAGTATTTGGTAATACTGGCAAATAGACATTCCAGGAGTTTGGTAAACTATCAGAGTATCTGTTCCAATCTTTCAATTTGTTTCACTATTGTGATGTGCTGATATATAGTAGCTGCTAAATAAAATTTGGCAATTTGTTAGTTAACCTCCTGCCCAGTCTTAATTAGTCAGCCATGTTGCACCTTTGGCTAGTATATTCATGTTGGTTTCTCTGTAATGTCCGCATAATTTCTCTGTCCATGATCAACATATATATAAACTTAACTTTGCTGCAGTTCTTCCCTGATAGTGCTACTGTTCATGTTTGGACAACGTCATTGTATAGTGAAGTTTGTTTGTGAGCATTCGGAGCAAAATAGGAAGCAACTGATTTCCTTGTGAGTTTCTAGGAGCAGTATAAATATTCTATTGATGTGTGATTATTGATTAGATATAGCATTTATCTCATTGTTGGAAGTCCAATTTGAAGTGATTTCTATTCAGTTTGTTGAGCAAGCATTTTAATCCCCCACTGTTGATAAAGCAAATTTAAAATACTGTAATATTCTGAAGTAGCAGGACTTGTTAAAATGTTTTTAAATAAATAATATTCTGGGTAGCTGGATGTTACGTGCAAGCACACAACAAGGGGGATATAGGGAGATACGGCTCTTGACGTGGGCGAGACAAGCTGTTGTCAAAGCTACCGCCTATGCTGTTATCTGATCCATCGCCTATGAGATTAAATCTCGATTTTATTTCATTGTTTGGATAAATAATAAAAGATATATGGCCCACCCTTTTATATGGATAATTGACTTAGACCCTAAGAAAAGACTGGCTTTAACTCCATGAAAAAAATAGATGGAAACTAACATAATATACTAAAATAGCTGTAACCGGGGCCACGTGCTACAATACCACGGGTACTGTTCACGTCACTACAGTACCACGGGTACTGTTCATGGGCCTGCACGCAACATTACTCTCCCCTTCAAATCAACCTTGTCCTCAAGGTTGAAGCCCAGGAGATCGCGGCGTTGTAGACCGACATAATGAGGCCCATGGATTTGTCGCCGACATTGAAGACGAAGCGCATCACCATGAACACGTCGTAGCCGCAATGGTCTTGTATGGATGCATCTACCGATGAGGATGAGGATGTCGATGTTGCGGTCGTTGGGTGTGTGCTTGACGAGGAGCGACGCAAAACCTGATGCCATGAGGGTGTTCCTCTTGAAACCTCGTTTTCTTAGGAGAAATCACGTAGGAGATCAACATGGCGTTGCCAACAGGATCATCCCAATGCTGTTGTTGGGTGTCGTCAACGACGTCATTGATGGTATTATGTGTCATCACAATGGTGTTGTTTTAGAGGTGGTGCGCAGCTGTCCCTGGAGTCGTCGTGCTGCCCGACTCCAATTCCTCTACCACCTTCTCCTTCCCTTCATTCTCCTCCATTCCCTTGCCCTTGACTTGGATCGACTCAATATGGTCGGCCAACATCTTCTCCAATCTAGCCATCGATGCTCGCATCATCTCCCGCGAGGTGCGTAGCTCCTCGATAGACGCCTCCAAGTCTCCGATCCACTCCTCGCTAGAAGCCATTAGAGGAGGACCGGTCGGCTCCGATACCAATTGTTACGTGCAAGCACGTACGTGCAAGCACGTAAAAAGGGGATATATGGGGATACGGCCCTTGACGCTAGCGAGACGAGCTGTTGTCGAAATTACCGTCTAAGCTGTTATCAGAGAAATCGCCTATGAGATTAAATCTCGATTTTATTTCATTGTTTGGATAATAATAAAAGATATATGATTCTTCCTTTTATAGGGATAATTGACTTAGACCATAAGAAAAGGCTGACTTGAACTCTAAGAAAAGAATAAATGGAAACTAACATAATATATTAAAACAGCTATAACCGGGGCCACGTGCTACAATGCTGTGGGTATTATTCACGTCGCTACAGTACACACGGGTACTGTTCATGGGCCTTCTTGGGCCTGCGCGCAACACTGGACTTGTTTACAAGACAGCGCACCCATATGACAACAGTTATTATGTCGCCTTTTGTTCTTGTTATATGTATTTCGGAAGGAAGAAAATGTCTGAATTCGCTAAAACATCTCTACTATTAATTACCTATCTTTCCCATGCATTTCCTCATGTAATGCCGCTTCTTTCAATAAAGCAACTGTTGCAGTGTGATCAGCTAATGATTGTTGCCTCCCCTTTCCATCAATAGGTAAATACTTAAATAACCATCAAGGGGAGCATGTGCGAGATCGATGCTTGTTCTTGATGATGTTTTAAAGCCCTCGTCGTGTATGGGAGGGGACCTGTACTACCTGTTCCATGAGCATGACCTCAACAGGTACAAACTGCCTGATTTTATATAAGACCTTCACATTCTTTTGAAATGAATTTGTTATGTGTTGTAACTGATATGAGATGTTGTAACTGATATGAGATGATAGCCAAAGAAAGCTCAACACACAATTTAGTTATCCTCTTCATCCTGCCTTTGTCTACGCTCTCGCTTTCGTGTAGCATATAGGTTAACCATTTAAATAAAATGTAAAACTACGACAAGCTAAGATTTTATTGCTGATGCCTATTTTTCTTCTTCCTTTCAACCCTTTTAGGTGGCTATCTGTCTTCGAGATCGATGATAGTAATATTATCCGACTTTTACTATATGTATGCAGATCACATTGCAAAAAGAAACTAGGACTTTCACCCACTTCTGACTTAGTACTTGTCTGCATATTCTGGTGAACTGTCAAGTCTTGGTAAAGACATTCAAGCTGTATGCGTGAATGCAATCCATCGAATTCAACTTAAGAGATTAATTCAGAATTCCTGGTTTATAAAGGTACTTTCATCTTAGTTTTGAAACATTAATTGTCGATTACTTTCATGCATTTTTTGAGCTGAAAATTTGTTTCATACCACCGAAAGATCAATACTTTCGGAAATTACCACCCAAAAGAATTCCATTCCGTACCATCAAATTTTCATCCCGTTCCATTGTATACCATTCAAAGAAAAGAAAAGAAAAGAAGAGAAAAGAGAGAAAATAGAGAAGAAAAGGAAATGGAAAAAGAAAAAGAAAAAAAGAAAGAAAGAAAGAAAGAAAGAAAGAAAAGGAACAATTTGATGGTTGTAAATCAATTTTGGAATGCAAATTTAGATTATTTTGAAAACATAAAACACATTTAAATGGACATGCTTATTTTAAAAAATTTGAAAATGAGGATGTCACAAGGTCACCGATTGACTCAGTTCAGGCTTGCTTGGTCAACGCATGAGCTGGAGAAAAAACTTGGCTCGGGCTCGCTCAAAGCTCAATCCAACTCGTGAGGGCTTGCGAGCCTGATAAACAAATAGAACATAGTATTTGAGGGTCAAGAAATCATTATTTTCAAGGGCTCGGCAACGAAAGGTCTTGAGTTTATGGCTTTGAGGGGCCTGTTGGGGTATGATGGGGGCATATTGTAGCCATAGGCGTGCAAATGGACCGACTAATGGTGAGGAAAGGCAAGATTGACACATAAAAGCTCATGACTTCATGGGCCATAAGTGATCCATGAGCGAGCCTCCCTCAAGCTCGGCTCGGCTTGATATTTGGCGAGCTAGAAAAAAGATTGAGCTCAGGCTCATTCACTTATGAACTAACCCTCACGAGCTTTGAGCCAGATTGCTAGCCCTAACTGTCTTCATAATGGGTCATCATCGACGCCCTTGGTGCCACCAATTTTCTCCTGGGGCTAGTGCCATGTTGCCCTGCCCAATCTAGATTATGCCCCGCTTACTCCACAACCCCCTCGATGCGGTCTAGCCAGATCCTGGACCTCCTCACAATTCTCCACACCCATGACCAAATCCATTCGAATAGGTGTTTAGCTAGTCAACGCATTGGTGCAGTATCATGTCCACTCCTCACACTTGCTAGTCATGGCTCTCGCACCAAGGATGGCTAAGAAGAAAATTCCATCATCGTCGCCGCAGCAAGGAGGGGCACCAAGGTTGGATCGTCCCTAAGCCATCCTTGGCGGTGACTCAGGGGTTATGCATGGGCAGGGTAGGCCCTTTTGGATTTTCGTTATATTATGATAGCCTTTTCCGCTATTATTGAACAAAAATACTATACAACATTATACCTTTGCAATGGTATAGAAAGTATCCTGGGTTTTACATAGCACATTATAGAATACTCCATAATAATTGATGATACTATGGCGATGCATCCCAGAGAGGCGACCGGGCAGGCGACTAGGGTTTTCCCCTAGCAGCCGCCTCAGCCTCCCCAACGCCGGCCGCTGCCTCTCCATCGCGCTGGAAGCTACCGGCCACCGCCTCCTCTCAACGCGTCGCCGCCGCCTCGGGTCCCCTCCCAGTGTCGCCCGCACCCGCCGCCGCCGTTGCCACCGTCCAGATCTGCATCGCCCAAACCCGCGCCGCCCTCCTGCCTCTGACTATTTTCCATCTCCCCAAGTGGGTGACCATGGAGATCGACAAAGTTCGTCGCTCTTTTCTCTGGAAGGGCTCTGAGGGCTCGTCTGCTGGTCATGCCTTGGTAAATTGGTCCACGGTTTGCCGTCCTAAGGACTTAGGGGGCTTGGGCGTCCTCGATCTCAATCTCTTCAACCGCGCCCTCCGTCTTCGCTGGCCATGGCTTTCTTACGAGGATCGCTCTAGGCCTTGTACGGGCTTTGATCCGCTGTTAACCGTGCTCGAGTCATCCCTTTTCAGAGCGGCTATAGTGCTTACGGTGGGCAATGGTCGTCTTATCTCCTTTTGGAATGATCGCTGGCTCTCCGGCTCCGCTCCAGCCCTTCTAGTTCCAAACCTCTTCAATCAAGCTAGACATCGCAATGGATCCGTGGCCTCCCTCCTCCCTGGCCATCGGTGGTTGCAGTTGTGTGGCCCCGTTTCCTCTGCCACGCTCTTCGCGGAGGCTGTTCTACTATGGAGCAAGGTTCGCCTCATCACGCTATCCGACGTACCTGATGACATCACCTGGTCCTCATCCTCCTCTAGCCTTTACTCCGTCAAATCGGCCTATACTCCCTCCAATTCAGGGGCAGCACTTCCCACCCTCTCGCCACCTCCATCTGGTCCGCCATGGTGCCGCACAAATGTAAATTTTTCGCTTGGACCTTGAGCCTTCGTCGCATCAACAAAGCCGACCTTCTTGCCAAGAAAGGCTGGCCTCATCACCTGGTCTGTTGCCTTTGTGATGGGCCCCCGAAGACGATCGACCACCTGTTCGAAAACTGCGTCTTTTCCTCTATCATCTGGCAGGCCTTTCTGCAGCACGATCTCCCCCTTGCCGGGCACGACTCCTTCTGCGACTGGTGGCTCGCCCGTCAAGCGGGCCTTTCAAAGGCCGCTTCTCGCTCCTTAAATGGCCTCATCATTTTTTCTGTCCTGGGGGATCTGGAAAGAGCAGAATCGGATGATCTTCCACCACCAGGCCCTTCCGGCCTCCCAAGTAGTTGGTCGCATCAGAGATGAAATTGCTGCTTGGAATACGGCCTTCCCCTCTTGCAGTCTTCCCCTGTAACCTTCTCTTTTCCTCCCCCTCCCCCCCTGTAATCTCCCCCTGTATATTTTTGTACAGCTGCTTTTCTTCTTAATTGGAATGGCAGAGCCCCTGCCCTTTTACTTAAAAAAAAATTGATGATACTTGCGATACATATTGTTGAGCATCATGTGGTTGCCACCATTAATGAATATATAATAGCTAGTATACGTATTTGCTGCGACTTAAGCATCAGGCCTTGCACGTATTCCAAGCAATAGAATGCAATTATTTTGAGCTAGTGACTGATCCGTCGGTTGGCCAGAACTGCGACTCCAAGTGTACGCATACACACATGCCTTTTCTTCCAAACAGCTCGTGCGGATTACTAATAAAATATGAAGGCTGGTTGGTATATATAGTCAATTAGTCATGGATGATATTTATGAAGCCTTATGAGGTGTTACTGCCATATCATTGTGCTGACAATGAGGCACATACTCACAGACATATTTAATTAACTTGCCGAATGATGGTGATGAATCTCTCCTATCTAGCTGCCAAATGCCGAGATGTACTGGATGGAATTTTCTCGCGGGCTGCAAGATGTCGTGTCAACATTGGGAGGGGTTATCAGGTCATAATGACTTGATTAGCCCATGAGAGGCACAATGCAACACACGGGGAGGTAGATTGATCAGAGAGATCGGATTGGATCGAGCAGGGTTTTTTTTATCTCTCGGACCAGGCAGATTTCCCTGGATTTGTGGTTGAGTAAGGCGTAAGTGAAGATGATCGAGTTGAGGTTGGGCTGACCCGGGAGAAGAGGAAGGTGATCAGTGTCCAGGTACGGTTGAACCTAACCAAGCTAACCTTATTGTTGCTACTACTTGCGTTTGATCTCTCTCTCGCCGATACCGACGACGCCGTCGTGGTCGCGCCCACTTGGGGACAAGAGAGGCTATAGCTGGGCTTATCGGTCTGATCGAGCTAACCCCACCTTCCTCGGCTGGGGTCCAGGGCACCAGCTCTGCTCTGCAGCTCTTATCAGAACCACAACGATGGTACCGGTAGTCCCCCCGAGATAGCTGAACGTAGATGAGTGGTGTGTGCAGATGGCACCTGGGGCCCAGCTGTGCGTACGAAGTCATCAATTGTGATTTGCACCTTCATGAGCATAGGATGTGACCATGGTGGGTACCACTTTTCAGCGTTGAGGTGGTGCAGTCATGCTTGTCCCTACAAGAAAATATATCTCTCTTGACGGATTGGGATTAAAATATTTTTCGACGGAAGAATCCATCAACTATAACAGTGTGTACCGTTGACTCTATAAGCTGTTAGTTGTGAGTGTGACTATCATATTCTAGAAATATTTACATCATGTTCTAGCACTGAGACATTAAGCCTTGTTTGTTTTAGATTGATGTTGAGTTGCATTTTACTGTAGCAAATTTGTGCCCCCCTCAAATTACGTTTTAACGAGTTCAAAAAATTATGAAAAAATATTTTATAAACTTTAAGAAGAACTATTTAAAACCCCACAAAAATGACTATAATACATTACATCATTTGGCTTATATAAAAATAACATATGGCCACGTCATCATCTAACGATAGATATAACGGCTCAGAGGGTTCCGTGCAAACGGTGCCAACTTCTAGGGTGCTCCGTGCAAACGGTGCAACTTCCAGGGGGGCTCTAAAGTAAAATACAAGTTCCGGGGGTTAAGTAAAACAAGGTGCCAACTTCCTGGGGCTACAGTGCAATTTACTCAAGTTCAAATCTTGGTGAACAGTTGAGCATGGGTGTTCTAAACTGTTTGTCTACTTGTTTGCTTGTATTATCTCAAAAGCACATCTTAAAGTTCTAAAAAAACAAGTTAAATAAATTAAATCGAGTCACTTGGAGAAGTTCTCGAAATTTAGAAGATACCGCATAAGTAAATGATATGTAAACACACTATCCTGATGACGTGTACATGGTGACGTGTTTGCGCCTTTACTCATCTTCCTTTTAATCGAAAAAAAGTAGTCACGGAAGCTACAAATAATAGATTGTATTAAACCTTGCGGCTATGGCGACATGACTATTTTCGTGCTGTCGCCTGTCTGCCGATGTTGTGCCCGATAGCGTCCCAGTGATGACCCTGCCAATGCCGTGTGGCACTATATATTCGATGATCAGCATTGTACACTTGGATCAATCAAGGTGGGTTAGGTGGCCGGAAAAATAGAGTTGCTCCTTTCTTTTTTCTTTTGGGGCATTCGTTTAATAGGCATGTTTAACTCATTGTAACACACAATCTGCGAACCATTTTCTAAAGTTAGATTGCCGTCCATTTCACCAAATTAGTTAATTGAATCAGTAAGTATATTATTTTAGAATGCATGCATCCAAACTATTTTAACTTCTACTAATAATGCTTTTATAAATACTAGATGGCCTAAACAAATATGATATTATTCATTTAATTATCTACAACTGCTTACTTTTAATAGGTTTGGAAATGTAGTGATGATATAAACTGTTGGTCAAAGTTATGTTTTGAATACCATATCAATGTACAAGGCCACTCGTTTATCATTAGGAAGAATATTAGCTTCAAACCCAACTGAATGGCAAAGCAATACTGGTTAGAATGAGCGTCATATATAAGAGCATGTGCAATGATCCATGTTTTTTTTGTCTATAACCTTATTATGATATAAGATAATGTGGAGAATAGAAAGGAGCATAGAGGATTGAGTTTTCTACAGTGACATACAAGTACACAATAATCTATTGTACGAGTTGTCTTTAGTCTATAGAAAATAAAGAGAGCCTATAGATAGTGGTCTTTAGTCTCTCCAATCTAGAAAACATGACTTTTGAGATATGTGCAAGCCTGAGTTTGAAATTTTATCTACGAAATTATTTTGAACTATTTAGATTGCACACATGAAAATCATACATATATATTTGTATGGAAAAAACACTTTCGTAATGTCATAATTTTTGTAGATTTTATAGATAAATTGTAGTACTAATTAGTGAATGTCGAAGACCGTGTCAATGTGATCTAAAACGTAAAGCATCCACGCCAGGCACTCTATCCTCACACTCCATTTCACTATTTGCTACTCCATCTATCCTTTCCTCTAAATTTCCTTCACATTTTACACTACAATATAAAAGATTCCTTCCCTGCATTAGACACTCTATCCAAAGTTACAGTACTTTGGAGTGACTGCTATGGATGCTAAGTTTTGCTCCGTTTTTGTGAATTGGAATGACTACCATTCTGCATTCCCTAACGTGTTGGCATATATGAAAGCGCTAATCATGAAGTTAATTAATTACATTATTTCCCATTAATTTCGTCCTATGAATGGACAGGCCAGGTTAGACAGCCGTGCTGTACTGACTGACGAATGGTTTTGGATGTCTGCCGAGATCCAGCAAACGAGCGGCCTGCATATAGTGTGGTGCTTGCAAGACAAGGTTGCTCCCCTAGCCAGGCATGCATGCGACGCAACGAGCATATTTTTATGTGATCGAGCCTCAGCTTATCTATATATGTGAGCTTGCTGTTGGGGTCCATCAAGTGTTGTACTGCACTACTGTTCCATCTGCCTTGGGTGGGAAGCAAGCTCTGGGATTCACCTCCCTCCAACATCACTGACTCTCATGCCAAAAAGGATCATCATTTGAGCATTAGGCCTCCTCCATATGCTCCATGTGAGACCTATTACCTCCTCCCTGCTGCAATTTGCAAACCCCATTATTACACACCGGAAAGAAATATCCTTTTTCATCATTTCATGCAGCAGAAAACAATAGAGGCATTTTTGCATTGCCCGATACCCGCATGTTTACTTTGTTCACATCGTGATTAATTAAACCTCATCATGTGTGCGCTCAGTAATCAAGATTTAATAATTTTTATATAAGGATGTCACCAATCTCAAAACGGATCCAACTGCTCTCCACGTATACATGTATAACTCCAGTTATACGTGGAATTGAATATCTTTTTCCTTTTATATATTTATGTTCTGTATCGGGATTCTTTTGTTTGTTAAGAGCAACTCCAGGTGACGCTAGAAAACACTAAAGCACTAGATAGAGTCATAGAGAAGCTGTTAGAGTGAATAAATCTTTTAGATAATAGTGTAAATTATGAAAAAAAATTTATAGAGAGAGATAGGATAGACGTGGATAATATTTTAGAGAAGATATATAGAGAAGCTATTGGAGTTGCTCTTAGAGCATCCGCAAAGAAAACTTTAAAAAAAGTGTGTAGAATAGTGTCTCTATTGGAAGGAATGAATCTTTTAGAGCATAGTACGAAGTGTGAAGAAATTTTAAAAAGATAAATAATAGTACGTAATAAATAATGTTATAGGGTGTGTATTTAAAACTTACCACGAAGATGCCAGGGCAATGCTACCGATCGTGAGTCCGCAAGCGGCTAGCTCCTAGCCTCGATCATAGGGGCTTTAAGCTCTTCGCTTTCTCTCTCTGCGTGTGAGTGAGTGCACTGCAGCGCAGTGTGTGGAATCTACTGTAACAGCTATGGTGTGGTGTGGTGAGGCAGCAGTACTTCCTTCTTGCCTTTTGCTTTTGGTTGTGTACTGGCTAGCTGCGAACCATCCAGCGTCTGAAGTCCTATAAAATATTGTACAAATGCATCGACGCTACCAAAGGTGCATGGTGCGGCATCATCTTAATTCTTACAGGCAGTTTAATTTAGCACCTATATGAAAGGGTTTGTGTGTGACACTGTGACTGTGACCGTCTTGTGTTGTGCTTGAGAGAGAGAGAGAGAGAGAGAGAGAGAGAGAGAGAGGGAGGGGCATGAGAGAGGGCCCTTTAACCCTTTTTTTTTCCAAGGAGGTGTGGCTTCAGTTAAAGCGTATTAAACTGGTGAAAGCAGCAGGCTGCCTGCCTCGATTTTTTTTTATATGTACACCTCTCTCCCTCACTCCTGCTCTCTCCTTCCTGCTTCTTTGCTCCCCCTCCTGCTCTACTTGCGCTCTTCGGTTTGCTTCTTCCTCTTCTTTGCCTTCTGTTACCTGTTTCGAATCTCGATTTCAACCTTATTCTTGAATCGAGATTTATCAATTACCCATATGCTTGTTTGATCCCTTGCAGCTATATAGACCTAGCAAGGAAGTATACCTACTACATGGCTACACATGCATGAACACAGCCCCTCAGGCCGCTTATGAATCAAACATGAACAGAGGGCACATCAGCAGCTCGGAGCTCATTGACGCGAAGCTCGAGGAACACCGGATCTCCACCGCCAAGCACTGTCCCAGCTGCGGCCACAAGCTCGACTGCAAACCGGTATATGTATATGTGAAGTTGTCAATTTCGTTTTGCCTAATTTGCATCCACATGAACAGTTGTGTTAGCTAGGAGTGAGAGTTCTTGGAGCTAGCCACCCCTTTTTGATGGAATTAATCGGTGTAAATGTGAGAAGGATTGGGTGGGGCTGCCAGCCGGAGTCAAGTTCGATCCAACAGACCAGGAGCTGATCGAGCACCTCGAGTCGAAGGTGAAGGAAGAAGGCTCGAGATCTCACCCTCTCATCGATGAGTTCATACTCACAATTGACGGAGAGGACGGCATATGCTACACCCATCCTGAGAAACTTCCAGGTGAGAAGTGAACGAGGCTTCTAGCTAATTAAGCTAGCTATGAACAGAAGCATTATTGAAACATATACTTGTAACAGATATATTCCTTGCTTTTTGCAAACTTTACCCATGCTTTTCACGGAGTGATATATTGTATGTTGGGATTAATTCGCCATGAATTGGGGTGGTTATGGTTTGGATTTGGGATATGGCATATATTCCCTTTGTTGTTCTTGATGTGCTCTACCCTCTCTATTCTTAGTGTTCTCTACATGTTCTCTTGGGTATATGCAAAGAGAATTATTTTTTATGGAAAGTTGTGCCAAGCCTCATCTCTCTCTGCCCTATCTGTCATGATGGTAAGATGCTTCTGAAGTTTCCAAATGGGTTTCTTTGGGTCCTTTGTCTCCTCTTTTTTTTTCCCAGTGGTTTGTTGCATCTGTCAAGAAACACAGGCCACCCACCCAACTTCACTTCACCAGTTCTCACACTATTCTTCTTGCATCTATGCCTTGTGCTGATCATCAGGTGTGACAAGGGACGGCCTAAGCAAGCACTTCTTCCACCGGCCGTCCAAGGCCTACACGACGGGGACGAGGAAAAGGCGCAAGATACAGACGGAGTGCGACGTGCAAAAGGGGGAGACGAGGTGGCACAAGACGGGCAAGACCCGGCCGGTGATGGTGAACGGCCGGCAGAAGGGGTGCAAGAAGATACTGGTGCTCTACACCAACTTCGGCAAGCGCCGCAAGCCCGAGAAGACCAACTGGGTGATGCACCAGTACCACCTCGGCGACCTCGAGGAGGAGAAGGAGGGGGAGCTCGTCGTCTGCAAGATCTTCTACCAGACGCAGCCCAGGCAGTGCAGCTGGTCCTCCGACCGGGGCGTCGCCGGCGGCGGCGCCGTGGCGCAAGTGCCGGCGCAGGAGCCCTGCAGGAGGGACAGTGGAAGCGGCAGCTGCTCGTCGAGGGACCACGAGGTGTCGGCGACGTCGTACCCTGCCGGATACGCGGTCGCCGCCGCCGTCGAGATGCAGCACCTGAAGCACCAGCCCGTCGACCATTTCAGCTTCGCGCCTTTCAGGAAGAGCTTCGAGGAGGTATTAATCCATGTTAGCACAATTAGCACTATCTGAATCATCCGATCCCCGCACTAATCCCTCCAAAAAAAATGCACTATTCATCTCGAACTAGCTGCTTGTAGCTGGCATTCTTTCTTCTTAGCACTATCTCGAACTAGCTGCTTGCAGCTGGTACCTGCATGGTAGTAGGTTCAGATGCACACCATGCAGATCATGCAAACTACCGTTGGTCTATTCCCTCCCACACAAGCATGCATGCTCCTAGGGTTTTTTTTTTGGTCCCTTTTGTTTTTCAGTTGTAGATATATACTTTCTGTTTCATTAGATGAGCTTCGTTGTTACGTATAGGCGAGCTGTCTGGGTAGCTGACCAAATGGGCAGTATGTGCCGGTGTAAAGCAAGGATGAGCTACATGTCACACAGCATGGACCCTTTTAATTAGTTCGAGCCTCACATCATTTTACTCAAATTGCAAGCAACCCTAGAAGCCATCCACCCACCGTGAAAGCAAAAACTACCAACAAATTTCTTTTGAATAATTGATACGTCCCATTCCCAGCATAACTGAAAGGGAATGCAAATTAATGAGCGAGATATAAGGGAGCTGTATTCATTTTATTATGCATATTAATTTTTGCTCAAGAAAATTATGCATATTAATTTGCATGTATAAAATAAAAGTGCATCTGTAATTCTCTATATGTGAACAGGTTGGTATATGCGGTGATCAGGTGCCATCGGATCAGCTTGGAAGATCAGAACAGCAGCATGCTGGACAGGAACAGCAACCTCACCGGCCGGTGCTGTCAACGACGGCGGCGGTGCCCGCCACGGCCTTCCTTATCAGTAGGCCGACGAATGCAGTCTCAGCTATAGTGCCACCAGCGATGCAGCACGCGTCAGTGGTTCTCGATCACGACCAATTCCATGTGCCAGCGATCCTTCTTCACCATGACAAATTTCAGGTGATTTCATCTTGCTCTACGTAGCTAGCTAGCTTATTATCTTTCGTACTTTCGTTCAATGTAATTTCTGTTGTATGATGTAGTAGTAATTGAAATCACACTGGTTTAGCACATACATGATTATTGTCATATAGAGAATGTTCAAATTAAGGAGAGTGGCTTACTAGCTACGGTTCTTCTCGTCTACAGATACAAGCGTAGAATACCTTTTTTTAGTAATTAGAAAATCATTAAATTTCAATGTGCATTTTTCATTTTACCTCTTAAAGTTACAACTTAAATATTGTGGTAGGACTCTATAAATTCTAAAAGAATATTTAGAAATTATTCCCGCAACTTGTATTTATACACTATTTTCAAAAAAATAACAAATGTACCTGCATATAAGTGATGTAAATAGTCTTTTTTTAACAAAGATGTAAATAATCTTTTCAAACGTGTGTACTTTGCAATGTTCGTATACATATGTTCACCTAACCTGATGATGCGTCTCATAAGATGGAATTATAAGTTTTTTATGTATTTCAGTTGCTGGGGGAGTGGAACTGCATAAAAATTACAAAAAAGGTTTTCAGGACTATATAGAGCTAGCATATAGACAGTTTTAGAGGGATTCTTTTGTGTTGTAGACCATATGTACTATCTTTGCGATCACTGTTTTCATAAGCTACACACAAATATATAATTAATTGCTACGTGTTTCCACCGACGTCCATATATACTTGGACAAATTTATTAATTCAATAACTAGTCTTTTTCTCTCTTTTTTTCATTTCTTTGGTGATTTCAGATTAATTCATTTGTCGCTGCGCATATCGGTATATTATCGTGCAAGACATATATACATAAGGATCTTTTCTAGTCCCTTTACCTTTTGTATTTTACTCTTTACTAAAAGAATGCCTTGTTTACTGTTTCATCGCAACATTATTAACAAAGAGCATGCAAAAACAGCACCAGCAACAGCAACAACAAAAGCTTGACCACAGATCTGCAGGCTTGGAAGAACTGATAATGGGATGCACGTCTACAAGCACAAAAGGAGTAAGTTTTCTTCCTATTATGTTCGACTAGTTACCTCCTCAGCATGGATCAAGGATGACAAGAGAACCATATAAGACCATAACATATCATACATGCTTCATGAAACATTTGTAGCGTGGCTATACATATATATTAAGCACGCCTTGCAAATTTTCTAATGCATATGTACGTGCATATATGCACATATGAGCTGCATGTGACCTCTTGGTGCCATCTTAAGTACATGACCCCCTAATAATTTAGCACAAATTTGGTTATCTTGATTCTTGTGTGTGTGTGTGTGTCTATATATATATATAGAGGTGGGAAAGCTGCAGGTTGTTTGTGCAGGACAAGGCGAGGTGAGGGCTTAGCAAGAAAGGGTACTGCCCCAGGGGGGTCCTGAGGAAACTTCAGTGTGGGGCCTCATTTAGTCTCTTTGTCGTTCTAGCTAGCATTCTGAAACAGGCCTTCACCATGACAGCTTTTTCCCTCCCATTTGTTTCCTGTTTATAAATTCACCATTTCAGGTGCTTTTACAGCATGCATGCCAGCAAAATCGAGAGAGAGAGAGAGAGAGAGAGAGAGGAGGGACATATCTTTAGTACTCCTAGTGAGATAGAAGAAACATCATGAATATATGCAAACAAGGACCACCCTTTGCTTTGCTTTTGAGCGCCAAAGACCAGCGTAAAAACAAGACCATACTTTCCTAGCTTTCATGACCATATAGGTGAAAACGAGAGCTTTTTCTCCGTGTCGGTAGCCTTCCTTGCTTTTTCAGACTAGCCTATACTATAATTTTTTACTATTATCTCTTGTGAAAAGAGCAAAGGAAAAGGGGAAAATGTCATTTGTTCTTTGTTCTTTCTCACTTTTCTATGAATGAATTCACATTGAAATTAACCATCCATGCACGAACTTGTTTCGCCATTGCTGTCATTGTTGTAAATTCGATGTCACGTTACACTAATTTAACGGACACATACATAGTGTGGTCAAGAGATCAATGTGGATATATATATAACGGAGGGTTAAGTCAAAAAATCTGTTGAACGGTCATATATATGTGCAGATCAACTCATTATCTAAAAAAATATATATGCAGATCAACAAGTTTTAAAACCTTAAAGGAATGATATCTGTATTGAATGTTTGTTTCTTTGTTTAGATCCTTCACAGTCGATGTCAATCTCGTTAATGTTTTGGAATGCCCGTTTGTAGGAAAATTTGTTATACATAAAAAACGTTTTATAATTACTAAACGGAATATAATGGTTAGAAAGAGTTCTATCTAAAATGTCTTATTCTTACTAAGAATTGTGAGAGAGAATTATATCTTACGTTTCATTCCTCCTCTGTATTGGTATATATTTGAATTGCAAAAACATTAAAATCCTTATCAGAAAAAACTGTTACTATCTCTCGTGTATAGTCCTTTGCTAAATGTGCCTGCAAAGCCACCTTTTTTCTGAAAACAATCGTAATTTTTTCTAGACGGTGATGGGATACCTAAGGATCCTGACAGTACACCCTTTGTCCACTATTATAGATCATTTTAATTTTTTCCAATTTTCATGGTCTCTAATAGAAGACTTTGAATATGGTTTCGCATATATCAATAAAAAAGAATTAATACTCTCCGATCTCTTAGATGCATGCAACTTTGGCCGCTAATTACTATTGTAATTTTTTTAATGTCCATTAAAATTATAATATTGTTGAATCTATTCATATCTAATCATATGTTGTGTCTTATGTTTCAAAACTTTGAATGGGATGAATCTCAAACATCAATTATTTTGTGACCGAAGGGAGTAATATCATTAAAGTATTTTGCATTAAAATATAATATTGTTGTGTTGTTTAGAAAATTTTAAAATTGCGATGCATATTGATGGTGTAAAATTTAAAGACTTGACAGCCTACATGAGCACCCATGTATATACAATGTCGCATTCTTTTTAACTACTGACAGCTCTGTTTCAAGTGAATCAGGTACTTACACTTCACTGGAGCTGTTCCTTTTTGACCCCCTTTTCCTACTCTACTGCAGGAAACTTCAATTCCTCATTCCCAAGAGACAGAATGGCCTTACCCGTACTGGCCTCCTGACAACCAAGATCATCATGGATAGTAGCAGCATGGCTGGTAAATAGTGACGATCAATACCAAAAGAAAACTAACCACGATGTCTTTCACTAGTATGGTCTCTGTCTCCTTGAATATGCGTTTGCTTTCTTGGAGAATGTATTAGTTTACTGTCGGGAGAAGAAAAAGATCGAGATCTCTATATAGCTCCGTCAATGAGAGAAAGGGATCAAATTAAACTTCCAACGCTCCAAGATAGAAGGGACAAAGGTGTGGAAGGAAAAGAAAAGAGGAAAAAAAAGACAAGGAAAAGGTATTGTTGTGCTGACATCACAATGGAGCCTAACTCGCCTAGATGCACTAAATATTAATGCACCTTAATCGAAGTATAACTAAATCACATCATGGTCAATCTATCACAACTTTTGATGTGTATTAGATATTTCAATTGTAAAGAAAGTAGTGTTGTTTGCATATACATTAATCTTGCCCCCTTAACCCCGGCCCTCCCTCTTTTTTTTTGTTCCTTTAAGTGACTATAATTTTTTTCCCCCACTTTTGCTAATTGTGTTCCAAATGCGTCAGGTGGAAATAAACTTAATAAGAAGTTTTTTCCTTTCTAGAGGCGCAAAAAATGCTTAAGGTTTGGATATTGGTGTTACTTTACTTTGTAACAAGTTGAATTCATATACCAGATTGTTTTCAAGGAATAAATTGATCTTGACACATGCATTACTATTGACTAGCTACATTATTTTAAAATAATTAATGCGGTCTATGCCTGACTATTGAGATATATACTTTTTAAAAATCAAACTACTGAGATATATACTTGCATGTTAATTTACGAACGTACAGACTGCCAGGCACTAATTATCGTTTGTCTAATTAAATTCTTCGTGTATCATAGATATATATGTCTGTTACTGCTGTGCGCGTGTAAACTAACTTATTGTCAGTTAATTTAAGGTTCATTCGTAGTTTTGCACAATGGAAACTAGGGTTCTCTGATTATCAATGGCACACACACACACTTGTTACTTTTATATATGCATACTCTTATTGTTATTTCAATGAATTTGGCACATACTTTCAGTTATTATAATTTTTTTTTTGTAGCGAAGAAAAGCTACCGTTCTTTAGCATCTATCATTATATTAAAGCAGAGTTAAAGGGAGCCACCATGCTAATTCTAAAAAAAATAGAAAATTTCATATTGATCAGAGAGAGAAAAAAAGAAGAGAAAGATCTACATTGTCAATTGTTGTGAGCCCAAACGGTTTAGGCTAAAAGCTACGTAATAAAATAAAAACAATTTAAAAGAAGTTCACGCCAAACATGAGGTTGAGTCCATATCAAATACAAGACCTAACGCCCCAAACGTGCGGGAGACACCATGCTCGTTAAGTGTATGTTAGTGTTATATACATGAGGTTTAAAAACGTACGTTAAGCAGCAGAATGAACTAATATATAGTCAAAATTGCATTGTTCTGTTCTCATCAAAATAGAACTGCGTTTCTAATGCAGACATCCTTGTGTGATCTATATGTATCACTATTAATTGTAATGTGTGAAGCTAGGTTCCTTCTTTATTCCATATTCCTTCTCTATTGTAATAAGCATCCCTAGTTTTTCTAACAAAAGTGCAACACATATTTAATATTGGAAGAAGGAAGGTGGTACATATGTGCCCTTTTCAAGGTTGTAGCTTGCATATTCGATCATATCCATTGACGTATGATAAGTGATCATGCGAACATCCTAACAAAAACCCCTTCTAAGAATTAGTTCATATATTGCAATTTGTTCACAACAAAATTGAACTGATTTAGTGCCAGCTATGTGAAAGTAAAAGGATATGTGCCTGCATGTGTGCGCGCGCGCGCGCACGCACATCTTGCATTTTAATAAATTAATTTCATTTCGTTGTGGACCACACATATATAGCATAGCGTATATATATAGGCCGGGACAGTGAAATACTTGAAACCTATGTAAAGCGCAATGATACGTAACGCTGAAAAGAACAAGGCCTTATATTTATGCCAACATGCATGATTCGATTTCCATCCACAAAAGTGCTTTTCACTGTATTGCCAGTTTGCCACTTGCATTGTATGATCAATATCAATATATATTAATGTTATGGTAGTTGATTTACTGTTTGTTAAGAGAAAACGTGTGTGTGAGAGAGAGGGAGAATGGAATGAATTGAAGGGATTGAATCCATGAGATAGGTGGCCGTCACTTCTATTTAGATGTCTCAGGAAACCGGTACTTGATCGTAGCACAGTCATACGGGCCCATAGCAAAGAGAAAAAAAAACCTACTTATGGGTGTCGTATCGCGCATCCGATCGACGAGGAAGTAAAATGTTAGGTTGGATCAAAAAATTCGTAGTGCATCGGATGTTCGGAAGCAAGCATTTCCGTAAAAAAATTAATAGTCATCCACCTAACGTACGGCTGGGTGCTGCACCTTCGCTTATTAGTAGGTGCATGTGGAATAGGAAATTCCAGTACACATGCACATTGACCATGTTAGAGAGCATTGTTGTCGCTCCATGAGATACATGACCTAAGATGGAACAATCGCTGCCAGCATGGAAGGCACGAGCAACTCATTTATGCGCTTTAGAAATTATGGAAGAAACACAATACTTGTATTTCTTTTTTAAAAAAATGGTCATACCACGTATCCAGGAAAGTCTTCTCGTGCGTAGTCGAAGAGGTTGAGCTGATCAGCATCCTAGATTTGAGCAAATTAGCATAAACAAGTGGTCATTAGTTTTTCGTCATGTGCATTTGTACAATGGTTCTCTGTTTAGTTTTCCTCTAGCTAACGAAGCAACAGGTTAGGTAGCCGGCCCATTTCAAAAGAAAAGGATGATATAGTAGATACACATACGTGGCTATCATATGTACGAGCCATGCATGCATGCACACACCCACGTCCAAAGAGGACTTTATTCGATGTGTCCCGTGCGCGAAACAGCGGAGAAGCTTCGTACGTACGTGCATGCATGCGTGCGTGCCACTCGCAAGGTTACCAAATGCACATACACTGTGCTCGATCGATCTCCTCTCAGAAATTACATGAATCGCTACCCCGATCGATCGAGGGTAAAGATGCAAGATGCAACAATCTTTTGCCGCGTGTGCATGCGCACGTTCAATCAAAGCAAACCTCGCAGAGACCATGCATCAACGCAGTCGATCCACACTCCACATGCACATACTCCCTCCGGTCAATAATACTTGACGTTTCCGACCAAGTTGCAAAAATTAAGGATTGAGTGATTTGACCCTTTTGCCCTTGAGTCAAAAATTAAGGATTCCGACAACCTGCTTCCCTCTCCTGCGTCACTCCCCACGCCGCCGCCGTGGAGAGCGGGCCGCCACATGACCTCATGTCGCCGCCGTAGGGGAGCCGCCGCCGCCGCCGCCCTGGAGTGTGGGCATGGAGACCGACGGGGGCGACGAATGGGCGTGATACGAGCCCCTAACCTGGCCGCAGGCAGCGCCGTCGACAAAGCGGCTGTTCATGATCCTTGCGCTGAGCCTGTGGCGATGACTTCGTTTGAGACAAGGTGCTCTCTCCCTCCCTCCCTCCCTCTCTCTCTCTCTCTCTCTCTCTCTCTCTCTCTCTGCATCGCACGCGTGGTGTTCAGCAGAATGCATCTACGCAGTACTCCGTAACAGGATTATGCCATTTTGCTGCAAATCCTTTGTTTTCTGAGGCATACTTTGCTGTCAAGAATATGATTAATATGCACATGGTGCTTATTTGCAAAAATGATCAGCATATTGTCAAGAGCATGCTGAATTGGCCTCTGCCATTTGACAGCTGCCTGCATATACTCTGGTGATCATGCTGCATGCGGATTTGTGAAGAGCATGTTGCATGTTCAATTGTGAAGAGCATGCTGAATCTGCACAGGAGTACTAAGATTGTTTTAATCTGCACAGGAGCACAGGAGTATGTCACAGGGAACCAAGAGTAGAGATTGATTTGAGTGTGACACCAGGTTCTGGAGGTCGAAGACCGTTAGGGGAGATTGATCTCAATGTTTACTCCATGGCATGTACTCCTGACCATAATTTCGATCCTGAGCTCAAACAGGCCATAATTTCAATCTTGGCCAACAACACATAATTGGCTCCTCCAATTGGAAACAATAACAATTGGCTGCAAACACTCAGATTAATAAAACTGAGTACAATAACAATAATTTCTCTGAAGATAAAATCACAATAATCTCTGAAGCTTTGCTGAACGCATGAAGGTAAGATTATCTGGAGCTGTTCAAACGCAATTGCATTGCATATATGATCTGGAGTAAGATGATCCGGAGTAAGTTGTTCAGACATGAGCTGAATTACAGTTCAAACACATTTTTTTGTCTCTATGCAGTTGAGCTACAAGTATAGAAATGCAATGCACTTGTATCTGAACAGCTTATATCCAATGCGTTGGAGCTGCAATGAGTAAATGATGTCTCAATTCTCTGAAAAAAAGTAGAAATTCCATTGAAATCACCACTACACCATACTCCATAATGTAACACCATACAAAGGATTTCATTTCTGGAGTACAATTCAACACAACCTTGCTCATTTCAGATGCAAATATTGGCAAAATACAAAATTTTCCAACCTTGCTCATTTCAGATGCAAATATAGGCAAAATACAAAATTTTCTTGAAAAAAGCTTGCCATTTTCAAGCACAATAATGCTAAGTACAAAAAAGGCCTAGAAGAGCTTCTTCCTTGGTTGCGCTGGATGGGGATGGGCAGCAGCTTTCCTTGGTGCGCTGGATAGTGATGGCCACCAGATCTCCTCGGCGGTGGTGGATGGCGACCCAGCAAGGGGAGGAGCTCCAGCCTTGGCGTCGCCCGAAGTTGAGCCACGGACCTCGCAGAGGGCAGCCGCAAGCGCGGGCGACGCGAACGCTGCGCGGGGCACGGCGCATGACGTTGGCGATGGAGCTCCGGCGGAGGAGGCGGGGGCGGCACGGCTGGGTGAGGGGGAAGGGGTGGCGCGGCGCTGCGCTTGTGGCGGTGCTCCGACGAGGAGGTAGTGGTGGTGTACGGTGCACGGCGGCCCATGGTGGCGGGGCGGTGCTTGCGGTGGGCTTCGCTCCTCCTTGCATCTAGAGACGAGCAGCAGCAACAACTTGCACTCCATGGGTAAAAATGGAAATTGACAAGCTCTTCCTCGCCTGGCCGTCCGGGAGCGTCAAATATTTTTGGACTTCTTCGATTGACTTGCGGCGTCAAGCTTTCTTGACCGGAGGGAGTACTATTCATCTGATCATTGCCTTGGCGGTATCATCTCACTTCAGCTGTGTCCTCTGATCTCTTTCTAGCTCTGTGTCCCCTAAATGTTCGCGCGAGATACACATCAAGCACAATATGAGCATGTCATATCAACATGCATGAAATGAAACTGTAACACTAAAAATATGCTCCAAATACGTCAACAGAGTTGCTTAGCTGCAGTTCTTTGGTGTATCTGGACTGCTAGGAATAAATGGTGTTTTGAAATGAAAACGTTTGACTCTCGTATCCAAATTATTCACTCCATTTGTGCGATGATGCGGTATTGGGCAGATCTATTTGCAGGAGATTCAAAGGAAATTATGATTAAAGGTGTTGTGATGATCGAAGGTGCTGCTTCTGAGATTCAGGCTCGCTATTTGAAGCACAGGCAATTGCTGAAATTAAGCTCTCGGTTGATGAACAAGAAGCTAATGATGTTGTCTGTAGACTGTAATTGCTGCGTTCAGTTTGAGTCATTTTGGTGTCAATTTCATAAATAACCAAGATGTGTAACTGAGATATTGTGAGCGTTGCTTTAGTTTCTCTTGGTTAGACTGCTTCTGCACTCTTCTGTAGTTTGACCTTAGCATGCCATTTTGCTCTGTCTGTGTGGTTAAGATCGACATGGTTTCCGTTGTATCTGTCTGGGTGCAATAGAAAATGGGGATAATCCTCTTTTGAAAAAAAAATGTCAACAGAGAGTTTACATGCCACTCCAACATATCACATCATTTCAATATTTTTTATTATTCTTTTATAGGCTTTTTCGTCCTATTTATATGATAATCGCACATTAATAAGCGCCAATTACATTGTCTATAACTAAATAAAACATGTCAATGGTATCACACCGTTCTACGTGTGAGTCAACATTTCAAAACATTTTCCCAATTTTAGTGCATTTTAATTATTTTTTAAAAAATCCATAACATCTATATACACTACCATAAATATTTGATGTATTTATGAAAAAAAAAATATCAGTAAATAAATTTAATGCCACAAACGTCAAGAAAAAACAATATTTCAACTTACATTACATACCATGCACATATTTTACTTTAAATCAAATTGTTGCAAACATAACATCAATATAAAGGTTTCTCAGATATTGATCGTACATCATGTCTCTCGACGGCTTCACAAAATCAGTCGAGAAAAATAAGCCGACACATTAAGGCCGGCCCATCTAGCTTTCTCGACCGCCTAGGTTTAGCCGTCAAGATTGCCAGAGTCTCGCCCAGTGCCCTTGAAGTTTATTTTTGCTCGGGTCAAGCAAGGAGTTTCTCAACCACTGTGAAAGGCGGTCGAGAGAACCTGATCGATGTTGTAGTCAAAAAATCATATGACTGTCGAGAGTACGTGTTGTCTTATTATTGCTTCTCGGCTAGCGTATCAATTGTACATGCCAACTGCTTCAGTATAGCTATCGAGATAGTTCCTTAATTTGTTGTCGAGATTTGACGTTTTTTCGGTGCGAAACAAGCTACCGATCATATTTTTGATATATGTTACCGTACTATGATTAGATAATGAAGATTCTCTCTCCAGATCGTGCAACTCGATCCCAGTTGGACCTACCTTTGGGTTACGCGTTTGGAATTAGCATGATATCTCCTTTGATGTTCTGTCCTTTTTTTTTCTGATTGCAACTCTTCTGTAACATCATCAATTTTAATAGGCAGATTCTTCTTCACTTGCAGCTCTGATGATATGTACACAGGAATGAATGGAGTTCGTCTTTCTAAGGCATTATGCTACTCCTATAATTGCTGCTGAGAGAATCTCTGTACTAAGAGGACATATGCCTTCCTTTTTCTCATGAAATGCTTGATGAACGAGTTAGGTAAAGGAAAGGTTCTTCTCCGTTAATTAGTACTATTCTGCACTTGTGTCCGGCTTGTTTTGCATTTTGTCTTGTAGTACGTACGTACTTCCATCTGGAGCTGCAGTAAGCACTAAGCCAATCAAACTAAGAAAATTCTCTCTTATTATAGCTAGTTATTTTTGTCAGATGAGCAAAAATCGATGTGCGCATTGTGCGTTGGATCAACTAATTACGGGCGCTTGTTCGTCCGTTTAACTTTTTTAAAAAAAGATAAGATCGAGTATTGTGCCATTTGATTAAGAAGATAAGAATATAAGTGTATAATTTTACATCTGTGTGGCTAAGGCCCAGTTCTTTTTAGCTTATCAACTTAACGGCTTAACAGATTAACAACTTATCTACGTTTTGAAAAGACATATGCTTTGAGTTTTTTGATCCGTTTTTTCGTTGTTTTGAATGTAGGTCCTAACACTTTAAAAAGCAAGTCAAATGAAATGGATCCAAATCTCGAGACTACCTCGAGAAACTCTCGAAGTTCAGTCATTTCAACCGTTCAGCTGTTCAGCCGTTCAGATCAGCTTAAAAGAACAGGACCTAAAATTGCCTCGGTGATTGCCAGAAAAGAAAAGAGACCGATAGTTTCAAGTACATGCAACCATCATATATGAACCTCTGGCGCATATAATAATTTTGTGTGTACGTCCCTTTCCACAGAAGATACAAAGACAAGGAAGAAGAAAAGGAGTAGAGAGAATGGCGTGTCTTCTCCCCTCTCTACTCTGTCATTTATATCAAGCAGTACATGGCTAGGGAAAGCCATCCCTCATCTAGTTTTTTTTCCACCCTGCACAAGCTCTTGCGCGTGCTCTCTCACACTGTCACACACACACACAATCAATCACCCGCCCCTCTAATTCCGATGATCTCACGATGATGGGACCCTCTTATTGTCTTGAAGCTGCAGGTTTTTTTTGTCAGATCTATTTTTTTAGGGTTAGGGTTTAGTGTGTGGCATGTTTTTTGTGTGGCAAAAGTTTGGTATTGTAATGAGTTCCCTTCGAAGATTACCCGGAGTGATGTTTGCCTTCGACGACTTTGTTAGTGGAATCTTTGGTAGAGTTAGTACCCGTGGTTCTTGATCTATTAGTGGGCTATTGGGATTTCTGTTCCCCTGTGGTGGAAATTTTGTACCAAGTTGCCACGATGACGTCGGATGCTTTTATCGATATGCAGATGTTGTCGATGGAGGCAAATTAGAGAAAAACAGTGGAGGAGATGAATTGGGATGTTAGTGCATCATCCCTAGTAAGAAAAATACACGCCCATCAGTATGTGCAAAACAAAATCTAGTATGATACTAATACAATCACTATATATACTGCGCATGCTACAAAATTAATGCTTAATTTGAGCGAAAGGAATGCAAAAGTACTGGTTTACGTATGTGTTGGTTCAATACGTGGTATTGCATTGTAATATATAGTTTTATGACTTCTCTATAGTTGTAACCAGTGATCTAATGGAAATTCTATTGTTCTAAAAAAATAGGGAAGGATTTTTAAAAGAGGGGAAATAAAAGTGCACCTACATGTGCAGCTAAGTTAACATTGTTTTAGGCTCAACCCTGTGATGTGTCCTTGATTCGGTCCCGTAAAGAAGTTGCAAGGAGAATTGTGATAGTGGGATTGAGAATAATATAACATGGCCGGCCTCCCTTTTTGGATTCTCTCTCCCAAACAACACGTTGAGAACTAGCTTTAAGTTTGTTCTTTTCACTCGAGCAAGCAATTGTTCTGTAACCATGCATCTTTAGTTAGCTAGCTCGCTCGCTTAAAGAAGTATACTGCTCTGTGCGTGCGCGCCTCCGATCGATATGCGATCAACGCTGATTGTTTGTGTTTATTATTTATGGTTTTAGTGTTACGTAATTGAACATAATGATATGGAGAGGTCACTTTGCGGCATTAATGAAAGTACTCCTTTTAGTTTTGAGGTTGCATTAGAACTTCTTTGATGGTGCATAGTCAGCTAACTATAAGATAATGTCAACTTGGCATTTTGCTTACACGGAGAAGAGATATAGATAGTTGATCTACGTAGACTAGTTATACTACGGAGTAACATATAGATAGTTGATCTATAGCTGATTTCAAGGTGCATGTCACTATAGAAAAAGATATCTATGTCGGCGGCCAAAAAAGGCTGTGTCGATGGCCAGGTGGTCGACGACAACCTGTGTCGGCGGCCAAAAGAGCAGCCGACGACAAAAACGCCTGGAGGCACTCAGTGTCGTCGGCCAAGGCAAAACCGCCGACACTGCCTGTAGTGCCGATCGTGCGGTTCCAAAATTTTGAAATTATGATCCCGCCAAAAGATTTTTGTCCGTGGCCGACAGAGTTGTGTCCGCGGTCTGCAGGCCGACGACAGGCAGTGTCAGCGGGGAAGGCCTGGTCGACGACACAGCTTTGCGATGGGCTACTCGACGGGGGAGGCGAGAGGGAGTGTCGTCGGCGCCCTGTGGGCCGCGGACATAGGACAAGAAGGCTATGTCGGCGAGGCTCTAATAGTCGACGACACATCTTTGAGGGGGGCTGCTGGACGGGGGAGGCGATGGAAGTGTTGGCAGGGAAGGCCTGGCCGACGACACAGCTTTGCGGGGGGCTGCGGGACTAGGGAGGCGAGCAGTGTCGTCAGAGCATTGTCGGCGGAGCTGTGTCGTCAGCCAACCGCCGACATTGGCCTGTGTCGTCGGTTTTTCGGACCAATGTCGTCGGTTTTGGCCACTGACACTGAGTTTAATTCCTGTAGTGTGTGCACTATTACATGTTGCTCCATATTAATTTTATAGGTTATGCTATAACTAGCCCATTGAAGAAATTGACCATATGCTATTTATAAATGCACGTCTACTTTTTATAACTAGTGATTGGCTATACCATTGAAAATGCTCTTAAGGCTTTGCTAGGTGCTTGAGACATATGTGAATGACAATAGATGTGATTGCATTAAGGCTTTGCTAGGCGATCGGAGTAGAGTATATGGCTGTTGTTATTGGAGTTTGGGTAAAGCCGATAGACTAGGTTTACCTTTGAGACTCATTATATTGTGTCCCCTTAGGATGCAATGCCCAAGGAGACTTGGTCAATCATTTTCGGACAGTACATTGTCCGAAGAGACCGGACACCCAGCTTGCTCAAAAGATTGATCTTATCTCGAATACCATGATGTTATGGCCTTAACCATGACACATTTCCGGAGGCCAAGCTGTCCACGTTAAGGAGAGGATGTCCAAAATGACATCAACCATGATTCCCACTCCCTTGGAATCGTTACCCATGATCTAAATGTAGTGACAACCGACATGCATGTCTTGAGGCTGCATTAATTCTGTCTTAACATCATTAAGGTGGATTTATGGAGCAATCATGGTCGTGTTTTAGCCATTAACGAGCGTGTGTGTGGTTATGTGTAGTTATGACCATGATTAAATGGTGTTAACCACACGCGATTATAGTGGTGGTCGTTATCGTCCACATGGCCTATAAATACCCCCTACACTTAGCTTAGGAAGGGGTTGCCTAGTGTTTCACCATCACACTCCATACTTATTTTTCACTCGTATAACACATCACTGGAGTAAAGTCATTATCTCCATCTTCGGGGGGCCTTAACAAGGATAGATCCTTGTGTAGTCGTTGCTCTCATATTGTGTTCCCAATATTAATAATAGTTTGCATATGTTGAATGAAAATTTCTGGTCACTTGGTTATCAGCGCGCCGCGCGGCGCGGGCTCCCCGCAGGTCTTGGGTTCGAGCCCCGCCACGCCCCCTGATATTTCTTTTTATCAGTGTCGGCGGCGTTTTATGCACCGCCGACATAGAGGGTTTATGTCGCTCCCTGGCAGCTAGGCTGCTGGCCCTGCATGGCAGCGATGTCTCCTGACTGACGCGTGGGACCAATTTGACGTCGTCCCGTTCAAGCCGTTATTCCTCCGTCTGGGGGAGGGGTAATGTCGGGGGCATAGGATTAGCCGCCGACATAGAGTAATGGGCTGGCTCCAAATTTGAATTTTCATCCTGGTGGCGGGAGGGGGCTGATCCTTTGTCGGCAGACTCGATTGGGCCGCTGATATTACTACAGATATGTCGGCGGTTATGTTGGTGCCGCCGACATTGGTTGGTCGGCGGCTTCCTGGCCGCCGACACTGACGTTTTTGGCCACCCACGTAGATTTCGTTTCCTGTAGTGGTCACTTTGCGGCATTAATGAAAGTACTCCTTTCGCTACAGGAGACGGCAACAAACTCGACGGCAAAAGCCGTCGATAATAATCCTACAACCGTCGGGTATAAATAGAGACGTAGCCGTCGAGTGAAGGTCAACTTAGTTTTGAGGTTGCATTAGTACTTCTTTGATAGTGCATAGTCAGCTAACTATAAGATAATGTCAACTTGGCATTTTGCTTACACGGAGAAGAGATATAGATAGTTGATCTACGTAGACTAGTTATACTACGGAGTAACATAGAGATAGTTGATCTATAGCTGATTTCAAGGTGCATGTCACTACAGAAAAAGATATCTGTGTCGGTGGCCAGAAAAGGTTGTGTCGACGGCCAGGTAGCCGACGACAACCTGTGTCGGCGGCCAAAAGAGCAGCCGATGACAAAAACTCCTGGAAGCACTCAGTGTCGTCGACCAAGGCAAAACCGCCGACACTGCCTGCAGTGCCGATCGCGTGGTTCCAAAATTTTGAAATTATGATCTCGCCAAAAGATTTTTGTCCGCGGCCGACAGAGTTGTGTTCGCGGCCTGCAGGCCGACGATAGGCAGTGTCGGCGGGGAAGGCCTGGCCGACGACACAGCTCGATGGGCTACGCGACGGGGGAGGCGAGAGGGAGTGTCGTCGGCGCCCTGTGGGCCGCGGACATCGGACAAGAAGGCTGTGTCGGCGAGGCTCTAATAGCCGACGACACATCTTTGCAGGGGGCTGCTGGACGGGGGAGGCGATGGAAGTGTCGGCGGGGAAGGCCTAGCCGATGACACAGCTTTGTAGGGGGCTGCGGGACTGGGGAAGCGAGCAGTGTCGGCGGAGCTGTGTCGTCGGCCAACCGCCGACATTGGCCTGTGTCGTCGGTTTTTTGGACCAATGTCGTCGGTTTTGGCCACCGACACTGAGTTTGATTCCTGTAGTGTGTGCACTATTACATGTTGCTCCATATTAATTTTATAGGTTATGCTATAACTAGCCCATTGAAGAAATTGACCATATGCTATTTATAAATGCACGTCTACTTTTTATAACTAGTGATTGGCTATACCATTGAAAATGCTCTTAAGGCTTTGCTAGGTGCTTGAGACATATGTGAATGACAATAGATGTGATTGCATTAAGGCTTTGCTAGGCGATCGGAGTAGAGTATATGGCTGTTGTTATTGGAGTTTGGGTAAAGCCGATAGACTAGGTTTACCTTTGAGACTCATTATATTGTGTCCCCTTAGGATGCAATGCCCAAGGAGACTTGGTCAATCATTTTCGGACAGTACATTGTCCGAAGAGACCGGACACCCAGCTTGCTCAAAAGATTGATCTTATCTCGAATACCATGATGTTATGGCCTTAACCATGACACATTTCCGGAGGCCAAGCTGTCCACGTTAAGGAGAGGATGTCCAAAATGACATCAACCATGATTCCCACTCCCTTGGAGTCGTTACCCATGATCTAAATGTAGTGACAACCGACATGCATGTCTTGAGGCTGCATTAATTCTGTCTTAACATCATTAAGGTGGATTTATGGAGCAATCATGGTCATGTTTTAGCCATTAACGAGCGTGTGTGTGGTTATGTGTAGTTATGACCATGATTAAATGGTGTTAACCACACGCGATTATAGTGGTGGTCGTTATCGTCCACATGGCCTATAAATACCCCCTACACTTAGCTTAGGAAGGGGTTGCCTAGTGTTTCACCATCACACTCCATACTTATTTTTCACTCGTATAACACATCACTGGAGTAAAGTCATTATCTCCATCTTCGGGGGGCCTTAACAAGGATAGATCCTTGTGTAGTCGTTGCTCTCATATTGTGTGTTTTGCAGCATCTTCGAAGGCAATCTTCGTCAGAAGGAGGCCAAGTTGATCCCTCAATCAAAAGTAAACTCAATAGGGAACTCATCTCCCAATCGTCGACAACGGTCGTCCTTTAGAGGTTGGATCTCTTTTGATGCTCTATGTAATAATGTCTTTGGACAGGAGCATCTTTGTAAAAGTACAGCTGTTTTGATGAACGAAGCTACTCTCTTTCATAAAAAAAGAAAAAGTCTACATAGAACAACCAATACCATGCCCTTGTGGGGAGCCCTGCGGCCGAGGGCTTTGTCTGTGCTAACTTACGTTGTCTCCCAGTTGGGCGTGTGGGATTTGGCAAGAGGAGGGCCTTCGATCTTCTTCACCAGAGAGCAGAAAATGGGCTGGAAGGGGGGCACGAAGCAGCGTGCCGTTTTGGGTAGGCCTCTCATCCATCTATCACGACTCCCGCGTGTCTCCAAGTCTTTTGAGCCCATTCCGTAAGGTGGGCAGTGGGCTGCACTCACGCTAGATTGGCCCGCTTTGGGGACTTATCGCAAGCCTTCTCTTGCTATTTTGGCCATATTTCGGCTTTTTTTTTGCGCTAGCAATTACTCCCTCCTTCCAAATTATAGCTCACTGTTGGCTTTTGGACACACCTTTTGACTATTCGTCCTATTCAAAAAATTAATGCAAACATGCAAAAGTATAAGTCATGCTTGAAGTATGTTTAATGATAAAACAAATCATAACAAAATAAATAATAGTTACATATATTTTTTGAATAAGACGAATGGTCAAATAGAATATTCAAAAGTCGACAGTGAACTAAAATTTGGAACGAAGGGAGTAGTAAACTGTGATCGAAATAGCATAAACATCGGTCAGAATATTTTCACTTTTCGATGCGTTTTCTCAGTTGTTTTTTTTTTAGACCATTGTCGTTCGTTGGGGGATTCAGTGATGGTGGCGCTAGGGGTGGACGTCTGTTTTTTCGGTTTGGTTTATTCTGGAAATGGAGACCGAATTTATCTGTGAAAAAAGGAAACCGAAACATCTAGCCAAAATATTTCGGCTTGGTTTTCACAATTTTTGGTTTTTAAGCCGAATTTTTAATTCCACGTCAACCGCACAGCACAACAATTAGATTATTCAGACAGATACAGGCATACAGCCATGCAGAGGACAGAGCAAGCAAAATAGATGCGGACCATCATACTTCGACCATAAAAAAATGGAGCAACTATTGAGATAAACCATCCCCAGTTCTGGGCTTATCAATCGGTGTAACAAGAAAAAATCCAGCAAAAATCAAACTTTGCAATAAATCGAGTGCTCGAAGGATAAAACAGCTTATGGGGCACTCAATCTCACCTCTCAAATCCTACTCAAAGTTTAGAGCAAGAAGATTTAATGGTCCAAAAGGTTGCTAGAGGTGTACATTGATGAGATTAAGATGATAACTCTAGCGGGGTTGGTGGGGGAGATATTAAATAGGTGAGGGCTTGGGCTAGCCATTGGGCTCACAATTCTCCGCACATCGGACACCCTGATTCAAAGACTGGACGCTCTGATGTAAAATGCGTCCAACAGATAGAGAACTCAAAATTTTGAAAATCGAACACTCTGGTTCCAAAGGATCCGAACACTTCAGTCCAAATCATCGGATACTCCAGTGTAACTAAATAAAAACAAGGGAAAGACAAAGAACCTCAAATCTCAAAATTTTGGACATTCCTAGCTCCTATGTGTTTCTGGCAATAGTTTTATGTGTGTCCTTCCTTGTTGCATTGGCTACATCTCTTATGGGGGCGACCTACCTCCAACTGATACATGTCGTTCCAAATTCGATAGTGTTGTCACCAACCTAAAAAACACTTCAACATTTGCCTATCTGGTACATGACAACTGTGGGGCATTGGCACATACATGATGTGAAGATATTTTTTTAGCGACATGCCTAGAATACATATCATGGTTACGTGAAAGTTATACGAATACCTTCATGCACGGATAACTTCTCAAAGTTATACGAATTCCACTCCGCCGACAATATACGATCTTCGAAACTTCTCTCATTGTCTGACATGTCTTTCTCAGGATCTTGCTCGTGCTCCGTATTTTTTTGCCTCCATCTGTTCTATAATTGCTTCAATTTGTTCTCCTTAATCTATCGTATCGATGTCCACATGTGTTTCCTAGCAGCTGTTTCATCCTTCTTCTGACTTGACCCATTCATCTTCCTCTCCCCCTCCCTCCCCCCCTCTCTCTCTTCCTTTCTCTCCTCTCCCTCTCTTCGTTTCTCCCTCCCTCTCTCTTTTCTCACCCACGGGGGTCACCCAAATATCCACAGTGTCAAGCAAGAGGCGACGCACACGGTTTTTATGGTGGAAAAATCCCGTCCATTGAAATTGCGGGATTTTCCAGCCTCTAAATTTTGTTGTTCCAATAAAATGATTTTTTTGTACTGGGCAAATCCCGCCTTGCAAAGTGATGGGCCGGTAGAAACCTTCCAATTAAGGGCTTGTGCGTTTGGGCGTAGCGCGCGGTAGCGTAGCGTGCGCTGCGCACGGCGATGCGCGCTCGCTCGCCCGAAATTCAAACCGCAACGCTAAGCTACGCTACCGCACGCTCAATCGCGCAAGGCCTAAAACCAGGGATTTTGCCTCTAATCATTGCAACTATATAGTTCGCCAAATGCACTGGCGAAAATTCAAATTCCCGCCCAACGATCCCACCCATTGGATCAGCAGGAGAATCCTAGTTATATTATTTATTTAATTTGGAAACTTTTTTTTTTAAAAAAAAAACTCGTCTCGCGGCCTCGTGCATTCACGCTCTTCGGCCCCTTCATGCGTAGCAGGCCTTAGTTGGGCTAGGCCGTAACTAGGTTCAGCCATCTCAAAATCTCGACATATTTTCTATGCCAGGAAAGCTGGAGAATTGCTTGCTCCTATTCATCACACATCATGGTTTTTCTGAAAATATTTCCACCTTTTTTACTACGCATATAGTCACGTGGTTTTCAGATATTCTTTAAAAAGAAAACGTATGGTTCAGGTCGGTTTACGTTTCTGGTCGGAAACTTTGATACGTTTTCCCTTCCACATGCCAACAACGCCGTTGCACCACGGCAAAAGCTGTTTTTCCTCTGCCCCGATTTTCTGGACCGTTGGATTTCAATCCAACGCCCAGATCAGCCCCCGCCTCCCCCCCTCTGTATCTTACTTTCCTCTTTTCCTCCCCTCGACCGCCCCCCGACCTCGGCTGCTCCGCGCTCCTCCGCCTCCTCCCCCGCCACCGCGGCCGGCGCCTAGCCGCCCCGCTCCGAACCTCCCGCCACTGTAACATACCCCAAATTTCCAAAATTTTGGCATAAATTTTTTTTGCAAAATCATGGAAACATCTCCCTAAACTATATCCTAAATAACTATAAATTTCCCAAAACCATTTTCCAATTTTGCTATTAAAAGAATGCTATTTTATATTTTTTAGAGGAAATAAATTCCATAAAATATAAGATATTTTCACATATTCAAATTCTCCTCATTTTTCTGGATTTTCAGAAATTTATTTCATATTTTTTTGACTCCATATCAAATTTCTACAAATTTCTAAAGCTTAAAGGGAATTTCTGAAAATTCTTTCAAATCTTTCCTAATTTGGAAATTCTTCGATTTACGCTTTCAACGTCGTCTGGTTTCCAGCCCACCGGATCCTTTAAATCTTCCTGAGCGTAGGATTGAAATGGAATGATCTCAGCCGTTGACAGTCGTGCCCCCGTACAGCTTCAGCCTAATGATCCAACGGTGCCCATAGATTTCAAAATATAATCCAACAGCGCACAAGTGTTTCTCCTTATCCCGGCCGCGCCGCCACCCTCAAAACCGCCGGTGCCGCCTTCTCTGCCGCTTAGCTCGCCGGAATCCTATTTCGCGGCCATTCTCGAGACTTCCAGGCCACGGTATTAGCCAATGGAGCTTCGGCACATCGCCGCCTACCTTTTGCCTCTCAACGGCACCTCCAGATCGTCGCCGTCTCACCGGAATTTCTCGCCGTAAAACCCTCAAAACCACGGCCTCCGCCTCTGGCCTCCACCGCCCGTCCCCGGCTATAAATAGGTCGCCCCGACGGACCACCTCCTCAACCCATCCCCCTCCACCACCATCATTCCCTCGGTGATCACAGGAGCCCTCCGCCGCCACTTCCAAACGCCGCCGCTCAACCTCACCTACCAGCCGCCTCCGTCACTGCTGAGCTCCGCCACCACCCCCATTTGGATCAGTATCCCCGTGAGCACCCACTCCGGCTACCACCTCCGACCACCGCTCGCCGGCGCCGCCATCACCCCCGTAAGCCCCTCCCTAAATCCCCCTCTCTCTCACCGACCACTCGGCCCCACATGTCAACCTCCTTCGATCTCTCTCAAATTCTTTTCCAGGCCAAAGCCCATCCGAAGCCCAGCTAAAGCCCACTTCCTCTTTTCTTTATTTTTTTTGAAAAACCATCTAGTAATGCTGTTCAAATTTTTATTAAAATACCAAATTTAATTCAAAAATTATGAAAAAATTCCATTAAACTTTATAAAGGATAACAAATTTAATAAAATTATTAAACCACATTTTTACAAATAAAATAAACTTAATTAAAATCATTTCTTTCTCTTGAACCTTTAAAAAATTTAGAAAAATGATTCCTAAAATGTTTTAAAACCTTAAAAATTATTATTAGCACAAATATTTTATTAAAAATCTTTTTCCAATATTTTCACCCTATACTCTCAACTATTTTCATCTCGGAACTCCGGCAACATGGTTGTCGTCGACCCCGACCTCTGGGAATTTGTTGATCCACACTTAGAAATCTCACATACGCATGTATAATCGTGCTACCTGGAGGACTCCCAAAATGTTGTCCAAATAAAAACAAATTTTTCTACTTTTCGAAATCATACAAACCATCACCTTACCAGCCAAGCCTTTTCCCCAGCATTCATATTTCATGCATTCATAAATTTTTCAAAACTATATGATTATTAATTTTCATTTATCTTCGTTAGATACTGAAATTAAATACTTCCGAAGTTCCTGAAGAAGATTATCCGGAAAATTTGCTAGAATCTGAATAAGTCCACGAAGAAGGCATGTTTCCCTATCTTTGACGCATTATGAATTTCCTATTGATAAATAGATATTTAATCAATGCATTACTTTTTAGTTATTTAATTATATAAACTCCCCATATTTAATTTATATAATTTCTCATTTATATAGAATGATTATCCCAAAAATCCACTACCAAAGGCCCACCTAAAACAATTATCTTGTACATTACCCTAGCATAGGAAAAATTTAATAATATAATATATTTAAAAATTAGGATAGAATTTCATTGTCCATATGATAAATTCATTTACTGATATGGAAATGAAATTTGAATAAATAAACTCAAGTCATTAGCAAGGTTACCGTAATAACTTAAAATGCGAGGCGTTATTTTATTATTTTTCATAATGCTTGCGCGGATTTTTCAGCAATGCTTTAAGCAAGTGAATCACTAGCAAGGTTATCATAGGAGCTTAGCATTGTTGAGGTTATTTTCCAATATTAGTGCGGTGTGCAAGATATTGTAAAACCTTGGGTTTTATTGAATTAAAATGACATATTAATCATCCAACCTTATAAGAAGCTGTTGTATGGGTAAAGTTGGATAGGTTCTGCAGAGATGATTAACAAAAACATCGACAGTCCCTACTTTGGGAATATGAATGTTGGTGATTGATAAGCGGCCCATCCTGAGATGGGCCTTGGGCCAATTCCGTATTGGCCCACCGCATGCACAAAAGGTTCAAAAGGCCGCCCCTGGCCGTACTAAAGGAAGCGTTTAGCCCGCCAGGGTCTTCCCCGGGCTTGACCAGGTCAACCGCGCCTCACTGGTCCCAACCAGAAGTGTGGCGCGCCCCCCCGGGCTACCTTTAGCCCCGGAGAGGGTCCTGCGGGTAGCCTGCCTGTCCGTGGGCAGGTGGCGACAACTCACATGTCCCACCGCCCTTTCTCCGGCCTTGGCCGGGAAGAACTGTGTCTCCCCGAGAATCCGCAGCCCGGGAGAGAGGCACGCGGGCAGCTCGATTTGTCGTTTGCCCCTTTGGCAGGCGACGACAGTTGTTACGCTACGCGACGCCGCTAACGGGTGGCGCGAGGCTGGCTCGGTCCAGTCAATGCTATATTGGGGATAAAGGGAAAGTGCTTTCTCCCTAAAGCACGATTCTTCCCCGTATCGGTATTCCAAGACGAATACGTGTCCAGTGCTAATCTGAGCAGTTTCTCCCTGCAGGCTCCAGACCAGACGGAGCCCCAGAACGAGACAAGAACATTGCCACTAAAGCAAAGATGGGCGCGGGGCCCGCCGCATCAGCTTCGGGCGACCCACCGCACCTATAAAAGGAAAGGCCCCGGATCCGTTCAGGCACACAAGCGACCAAGGGCGGTTTCAAGTGATTCAAGCCACTCAAGCAACACACGCGTCCGAAGCTTCCTCAGCAGTAGTCTTAGTCCTTAGCCACTTCAGCATCTAGAATCCTTGTAAGCTCGGGATCGGTGCCTTCAAACCCGGTCTCGGCACCTCTGTACTGTTTTCCACCGTATAATCAACGAGAGTTGGAGTAGAGCTATTACCCGGCAGTGGGGGCTCGAACCAGGGTAAATCGCTTGTGTCTTCACGGTTTGTATTCTTTCCTTCCTTCTTCTCCCCCTCTCTCTTTCTCTCATCGTACGACGGACCTGTACTCGGATTGCCAAGTCGCACCAGGCTTAGTCCGGGAAGACCGCGTGGCCTGAGCCCCCGTAGGCTCGGCCGCCGCCCCGGGTTACTGAGAAGGGTGGTCGCTGGGCCTCACACCAACTACAAATTCGTCTGCCGGTCCGTGGGCCCGTTGCCCTTCAGGGGACGCGTTTCCCAGACACCGACAATGAAGTTGTGTCAATTGGGTGATGCCTATTTTATTCATATTCTCATGATTTTAAAAGAATTGACATCTGAAAGAAGATGTACTAAGGAATGGAGTATTTGGAGATAGTATTTGTCGGTGTCTAGGAAACGCGCCTCGGAGGGCGGCGAGTCCACGGACCGGCAGATGAATTTGTAGTTGGAGTGAGGCCCAACGACAACCCTTCTCAGCAGCCCGGGAGGGCGGCCGAGCTCACGGGGGCTCTGGCCGTGCGGTCTTCCCGGACTACGCCTGGTGCGACTTGACGATCCAGGTACAGATCCGTCGTACGGTGAGAAAGAGAGGGGGAGAGGAGAAAAGCAAAGGGAATACAAACCGTGAAAACACAAACGATTTTACCCTGGTTCGAGCCCCCACTACCGGGTAAAAACTCTACTCAAGCCTTCGTTGATTATATGGTGGAAAACAGTACAAGTGTGCCGAGACCGGGCTAAGAAGCGCCGGTCCCGAGCTTACAAGGGAACGTGGGACACTGAGGTGACTAAGGACTACGGCTACTGCTAAGAAAGCTTCGGATGCGTGTGTTGCGTGTTCTCTTGGGCTCTGTTCCAGTTGGCCTCGAAGGGATCCGGGGCCTTTCCTTTTATAGGCGCGGCGGGTCGCCCGGAGCTAATACGGCGGGCCCCGCGCCTACCTCTGCTTTATCCATCTTTAGTAGCGGCGCCCTTGTCTTATTTCGGGCTCCGTCCTGTTTGTGGCCTGCAAAGAGAAGCTGGTCTGGTTAGTACTGGACACGTGTTCGTCTGGGTGTGCCTACAGTTGGCGGGCCCACGTGCGGCAGTTGCATTGGTCGTGGCCGTGGCGCTGGTGGAGGCGGCAGAAGATATTAGGGTCGTGGAACGGGTCGTCACCTCTGCCTTGCTGCTGTGGACGGGAAGGCCGTCCCTGAGGAGTCCCCTGGCCGCCGCGCGGCCTGCCTCCAACCGGGGGAGGTCGCGGCGGGCGCTGCTGCGGCGGGCGCTGAGGCGGCGGGCGCACTGGCAGAGGACGCTGCGGCGGCGGGTAGTCGGGCTGGTCGGGCTCGACGGCAGCGATGAACTTGGAGGGCTGCTCCGGCCACTTCTTCTTCTTCTTGTTCGCCTCGACCTTGCCCAGGCCGTCGCCAACCTTGGCCTTTTTCTTGGCGTGGGCGCGGCCCCTCTTGCGCTCAACCGCCTCAGAGGCGTTGACGTAGAGGGCCGCGGTGCGGAAGAGCTCGCTCGCAGTATTGATCGGATGGAGCTCGAGGTCCTCGGTGTAGCGCCGGTCCCTCACACCATCCTTGAAGGCCTCGATGATGGCCTCGTCCGAGATGCAGGGGATAGTGTTGCGGGCTCTCACGAAGCGGCATACAAAATCCTGGAGACTCTCATCGTCTCGCTGCACCATGAGCTTTAGGTCCTGGGGGCGCCCAGAGCGGGCATAACACCCCTGGAAACTCGTGCGGAGGGCATCCTGGAGCTGGGCCCAGCTACGGATGGAATCGGGCCACTGGTTGAATAGCCAGGTCCGAGCCATGCCCCCGAGCACGGTGGGGAAGTAGTTGACTAAAACGGCCTCATCTCCCCCATAGCTCAGATGGTGGTGGTGTAGATGGATAGGAACTCCTCGGGGTTTTTACTCTCGTCGAATTTCTCGATCGGCTCGGGTTTGAACCTCGGTGGCCAAGGCGCCTCACGGAGAGCGCGGGAGAAGGCGGAGCATCCTGGCGCGGCCTTCGGGGGAGAGGCATCCCAAAGCTTGCCCAGGCGGGAAAACTCTCTGGGCCCGGTGCAAGCAACTACGGTTGGGGTGGGAGCGGCTTTGAGAGCCGCTGTGGCCAGAGCTGTCCGTGCGCCCGCCGATCCGAGCCTCATGCTAGATGAGGCCGGAGGTGACGTCGCCGAGGCCCTCGGCGATGGCCGGACCTAGGTCAGCCATGGTGAAGCCACAGGGGTCCTTCTCCAGGTCGCGGACGACCTGGGCGATCGCGCGCGCCTTCTGGCCGCTGCGCAGGAGCGGGTTGCGCATGGTCTCAATGAGGGAATCAACTAGCTGGCTGTGAGCCGGGGTGCGCAGGCTGTCCTCGTGGAAAATCCCAGTCATGACGCGGTGGACGGAATCGCGGAAGAAGTCTCGGGCCGCAGCGCGGCGGCGCTGTAGCTCCTAGGCCTCCACGTTCCCGGCGTCATTGTCGGCCGAGGCTACGAAGACGCAGCGAGACGTGCGCGAGGCCGGGGGAAACGTCCCGGTGTCACCCGCGGAGGCGGAATCGCCAAGCAGCTCGAACTCCATGGGAGTCTCGCTGATGTGGGTCAGTGAGGGGTCCAGCTCAGGGAGTGACTCCTCGGGGCGAAGCTCTGCCCGTAGGGCGAGAGAGGCGTCAACCTCCATCTCGTCAGCCCCAGCTTCGGCGAGGTACTCCTCTCGCCAGCCCTCGTATGATGGACCCAAGTCGTCCAGATCATCGCACTCATCGAACTCGAGGTCCAGGACCTCGTCGCTGCTCGGAATCTCAGGCATGTCCGAGGGAATGGACTGCTGAGGGTTGCTCATGGGCCCCACGGTGGGCACCAGCTATCGGTGTCTGTGAAACGCGCCTCGGAGGGCGGCGAGTCCACGGACCGGCAGACGAATTTGTAGTTGGAGTGAGGCCCAACGACAACCCTTCTCAGCAGCCCGGGGAGGCTGCCGAGCTCACGGGAGCTCTGGCCGCGCGGTCTTCCCGGGCTACGCCTGGTGCGATTTGGCGATCCAGGTACAGATCCGTCGTACGGTGAGAAAGAGAGGGGGAGAGGAGAAAGGCAAAGTGAAAGTGCATCTAGGCCCCGTTGTAAGTTTTGGTGATAGACGACAAGCATATTAAAATTCTAATCAAGCTTGTTTAGTGTTGGACAGTTTTAAAATTAGAAAAGGGTTGTGGAGGACTCATGGTGACCATAAGAATCAAAGGAGAAGACGGCGTATTATTTAAAAAGTGTAAATCTTTTCTTTTGAATTGAGTTTAGGACACGCAGTACTATTAAGAGGGATGCGATGGAAAAATCACTTTTAGAAGTTCCAAGTGCTCTTGGTCGAAGGTTCTTGACACACTCTTTCCACCAAATAATTTTTGAGGGTATCAGCTTTGAAATCATATCGGACTATCCGATGTATGTCCGGAACATTCCGATTAAACCCCCTCTGTCGCATGTCACAAAAATATCAGAACATCCGATGTATGTCCGGAACATTCCGATTAAACCCTCTCTGTCGCATGTCACAAAAATATCGGAACATCCGATGTATGTCCGGAACATTCCGATTCAGCTGATTCGATCATCGTGTGCATTCGGGGGTCACTATGTGCTGCTA
>SPJY01000232.1:125728-240762 GCA_005191435.1 Raddia distichophylla
GCCACTGCCGCAAGGAACATCACCTTCTCTATAAAGTTCTTGCTCTGGGTGGTTCTCTCTGGCTCATCCTCATCTATCGCCAAGTAGTAGTTTTGACTTTGCTTTGTGCGATAAAACCACTTTTCATCTATGTAGACAATGTTGTGCAATGCTTGAAAAGTTGGTTGTAGGGGCAAGCTAGTTGGATCTAGCATGGAAAGACAGAAACGAACCCTTGCTTTCTTGTTCTGTTCGATTAACGTAAATTTGATTGCATTTGTATGCCGTCTAAACTTGCCTTCCTTCAACCTTCTAAACAATGTGGTCTTCGACACATCAAGTTCATTGGCTAGATCTTTTAGGGTCGTTCTCTTCCGCAATGGAACTTCTTTGATAGCTTCGGGATCAAAGTCTATTCTTCTACGGCCACAATTGTTAGGCTTCTTACTCAAGACTCCATTGACACCATTACCTTGTTGTCCGTTGTGCCATATACGCTGCACAACTCTCAAAGAAACGCCTATTTCATCTGAAATAGCCTTCGTCACTCCATGTTTCAATTTGCCCATAGAAGTTCTCTCCAAAAGCATGGCATATATGGCTTGTCGCTCGTTATTGGTGTAGTGTTTCCTTCTCCTTTCATGTTGATCTACAAAACGAGAATAAAATTAGACCGTAGAATTTGTAGTAGAACAACAATTCAAACAAAAATTCTCTCTGGACTTACTAGAGACGTGACTATCCCCTTGTTCATCTTCTTGCTCATCACCATGCTCAGCATCATCTCCCTCGTAATCTCCCTCTGTCTCCATACGTATTTGTGTTACCGTAAAAAAAAGAGTGATGCCAAGATGTTGTGCTCTTCCCCCTATTTATCCTGTTAGTAGGAGTTTCAATTTTTTTGGCAGCTTGAATTTTTGTGCGCCTTGTTTTTACTCTGGGCGCCATGCATTTTGGTGTACTCGATTTTTCATTTTTGGGCGCTACTCCGTTTTGTTTTGCTGGCCTGCTCGTCATTCGTTCCTGTACGCAAGCAAAATTAGCGCGGGCGCGGGTATTTGCTTGCATGGATTGGCCGGCCGCGCGCGTATTTGCATGCAGAAGCTTGCGCGCGCGCGTGTTTGCATGCAGGGGCCTACGCGCGTCGACCCGGCTGAAATATCTGCGTCCTTCCGCGGCTGTTGCGCGTAATCAGGCGGATGGTTAATTAGGGGTAATCGTGGAAAGTATTTGTGCTCGCTAGCCTGCCTTGGTATTGGTGAAAAGTTTTATACGCCTTGTATTATGGAACGGAGGGAGTAGGAATCAGTGGATAGAGGTTGTAAATTCCCTTAATTGCTTAAAAAGAATATGGAGAGGCAATGAAATTCACTTCCCAAGGGGAGAGAGAGAATGTTCTTCCCATTCACTTTCCATTTCTTTTCCCTTTCCTTCTTATGCCAATCACACCCTTAGAAAGTGTGCAAATGATTGGAATCGGAAAACTGATTAATAGGAGCAATGAAACTGATTCCAGAGTGGCTCGGAGGGCTCCCATCCCGACGCTGCTAGAGTTCCACTCGATGATCCTACTCCCCGTTGCCGCTGTCAACCGGCTCGACGGTGGCAGCGGGCCTCTATCCAACACCTCCCCTCCCTCCCCCTTCTTTCCCCAGCCTTCTCGGTGCTGCAGTGACTGAATGCAGTGGCGGCGATGCGACGTGGCACGGCTGCGATCCCCTGGGATCCTCCTCCTTCAGTCACCCTTGAGTAGACGTTGGTCTCCCTTCCGGCAACGCCTCCCACTGGCGAGGCCGCACCCAGATCTGGCATCAAAGCCGATATGGTGTATCTCAGAGCATGGCACGGGTGGTGGTGAGGTGGCGCGTTGGCGGTGGTGGTAAGACGCGATGGCCTTCCTCGACCCATGCACCCCCTTCATTGCCCTTCCCTAGCCTCCCCCTCTCTCTAGGCCTCCTCTTCGGCAATGCCTCTCGCTGGCGAGGCTGCGCGCAGATCCGCCTTCCTGGCTAGATCTGGTGCCGTGTCGGTGTCGTGTACCCGGTGCGAGCAAAGGAGGTGGCCAGGGCTTGCCACCCGGTTGGTTGCGAGACGATGCGTTGGAGGTGGCGATGACATTTCGTCAGCAATCTCTTCCCCTGCCTCCTCCTGCCTCCTGTCGTCATGTTGGGCAACGCACACTAGCGGCAACTTAGTCCTCTCGTCAAGGCTTGCGAGGGTAAAATGGTGAAAGCATTGTCTACAGGGCCGACAATGGTCATGATTTCCATAACCGTACCCTCCTTGGAGGCTTTGTTGTCAGGTCCTGACTTCTTGAGCCTCTTCAGGGGAAAACCCGAGTTTGATGAGCATGCGATGGCGGCAATCTTTTCATCGTCCTCTTGTTGAAGGCGTCGTCTTGTTTGACTAACTGTTGAGTCAGCGACTAGCTCCTTGGCGTTGCTCATGTTTGTCAAGCAGCTTAGCGATGGTTTTTAGGTGCCTTGACCTTGCACCTCTCGATGCCCATCTTTTTTTGGTTGTCCAAGTGTGTCTGCGGTGTGCCTGGCTGCGTTGGCTCCTAGCTTTCAGGCCATGCATCCCATGAGGCGGTGGCGCTTTGGTGTCCAGTTGCTCTTAGCCTTCGTTCATGCATCCCTTGCTGCGGTGGCGCTTCTTCGCGCATCCCATCATGCGGTGGAGACCATGTGCTTTTGTGTGGATTGCTTACTGGTCATTCATCACTTGTGGCAATGGTGACTGAAGTTTTCGGCGTCCAGAGCATGCCCCACAAAGCATTGGCACCGGCCGGGGGCGGCAAGCGATTGTTGTGCTTCCAGCACGGTGGTGGTGGCTAGCGCTTTGGCCAATGTCGGAAGGCATCTTGGCCTTGCTTCGCCCAAGGTGATGGCGACTCGTTCAACATCGGGCCCTATTGTCTTGATCGTGCATCCCTGGCGACAGGTGTCTCTTGCGTCTGGCGAGGCGGTGGCGGCTAGGTCGGTAGTGGGTGACTAGCGCTTCAGCCATGCATCCCTTTCGATGGTGGAGGTGGTTGTGTTTCGTGGTCTTGGTAAATTCGTCAAACTGTTGTTCAGTTTAGACTTCGACCTTAACGTCATTGTCGTTGTTGTAATCCCCTCCCTTCCCCTTTTCTCCTTTTCTTTTTTTTCTAGGACCTTGCTCCCCCCGTACAGTTTTCCCCTGGTTAATACATAAAACCAGCATTGCTAAATCTTTCAAGAAAAGGTAGTAGCACACCATGGCTAAACTTGTGCTGCATTGATGGGGTAATTCCATGAAAAGTTGGAATTTGTAGAAAATCCAATCACATCTATGTGGCCATGTTGGAGATATGGAACACAATATGTTTTTTAAAAAAATAAAAGGAGGACAAGAGCTCTTTTATCCATCCATGTATCTATATAAATCAGAATAAAACAGAGCCCACGTTAATCCTAAATTCTAGAAATTTTCACGTTAAAAAATGGAAATCCCCACATTAATTAGAGGAGAAATATCTAAAACATTGATTATTGTGGGACATATTATAATGGTTCAAATTGCAGGAAGAGTTTGTATCTGCTAATTAAAAATTTAAAATAATAGAAAAATGAGTCCATGTCAACTATGAAGATAGAAAATGGGTCCATATTAACTACGATGAGAGCACAAATTTGGAATTAAAAAGATTATATATCAATTACAAAATTAGCCGCACAAATGTGTGGGACACTATGCTTGGAGTAAAATGGGGCCACCACGTTAATCCTAGAATAGTAGAAATTTCCTTGTCAATCAAAGAGAAAAAGATCTACATCGTTGATTGTTGTGTGCCCCGAATTATGGTGGATTAGATTTAAAAGATTTATATAACTACAATAAAAATAAATATACAAATTCAAAATAATAATAGAAATAAGAGTGCATACCAGATTAAAAAAAGAGTTCATAGTAGCTATAAAAATATTAGAAATTTGAAATGAAAATAATAGAAATAAGTTCACATTAGATTAAATTAACCAAAGAGTCTATATCAACCACAATAATAAAACTTCATAAATTTTAAAAGAAAATAGTAAAAATAATAGTCCATGTCAAATTAAAGATTACCCTCAAATACACATGACATCCTACTCGTTTTTATTACAAAAGCAGTAAATACAAATGAAAAAGAAAAAATGACAAATCCGTGCAACACCGCGAATTCAACCTAGAGTTGAATAAGCTGTAATGATGAAGTTGGTTATACATGTTTAGCTAAGCCGGCATCAAAACATTTTCATAGCTTCTAGATGCAACCATGGTTTATGAAATTACTATGTTTTCAGTACCATGGGTTTTGGATACAAAAATAAACTCCTTTTTAAAAACCATGGTTTGGCAGTGCTACGGTATTACTCATTTTAGAGCTTGTAGCTAAAGGGTTTCATGGGTTGACTCTCATTGTCTCTTGTGTTTGGCCAGGCTTATTATCCTAATTAAATGCCATGCGTCCAGATAGATGATAATTTTAACGAATGCTAGAATTTAACGGAGTTCAGTCTTTTTTTCAAAACCAGGTATTCAAACAGGCCTAATCGGTTCGAATCAAACACAGATGCTGCATCGATACATGAAGGCTAATTGTCAGCTACGCTGGGCTCGATGCAAAAGTCGAGCGACTGACATGCATCCTGAGAACATTTGTTCATGTTTCGACCTTCGAAAAACTGCGTAATCTAAACTTCAATTGCTTCTGATCAGGTGTCAGGTTATTAAGTAGGTCCCGCTCGATTTGCCCCCGTTTGCAAGCACCAAATCAAGGATGGAGCCAGAAAACAAGGGCCGAAACGACGAAATCAAGCAACAAACAAACACGCCAATATCTCAAGAATCTTAACCATGCTAGCTCGTAGCTAGCCATATGGAGTAGATTACTGAGCAGTGCAGTAACAACTAACAAATGTCCAGTAATGAGCCTATCTGGATGGCGAGCAACATGCATGTAGATTTATTCTAGCGTTTATTTCGTGCAACGTCGGCGATCAACAACGGGGTAATCAACACTTTTGTGTTGACTCCCGGAACCCGGCGGTAATGGTTTTCGTTGAAAAAACATTGTTTTTTCAATTTCTTTTTCAGTGAAATTTGGTTGGGTGGGGACTATCGATTTTGGTTTAATAACCAGCGGCTCCTATATGCCCATGGTTATCGAAACGACAAGGCTTTCATTTGCAATGCACTGTTTCAATCACCGGTCCAATTGGTTGAAACTTGAACGGGCAGTTCAATTAAAAAAGGGATAAATGCAATTTTTATGCCCAAATTTGGCCATCTCACTGAGTCCATTGCTCCCGCCATCAACCATCCATCACCCCAAAACATCTAATCTAACCCTACTCACCCAGCAATACCTCGACACATTCCTATTCCCGAGCACCCGACAACTTCGCTATCCTCGGTAAAAGTTCGGCTAGACTCAAGCTCAACTTAATTGGTTAAGCTCAATTACAGTATGAATACCGGGGCAAGGGAGAAGAGAGGGCTTGATTGGGCTTGATCAAAACGTGAATTGAGCTAGTTGGTTTGGGCTCGAGTTTGACTCATTTAGCTTAATTTCGAGCTTGAACCAAGCTCAATCCGATCTCAATTAAGAAGCTTGTCGAACTTGAGCTTTTGGCCTAGTCCTATCGTCGTCCTGCCCTTGGCTATGAGCCTACATCGTGGTGCACCCTCTGGTCATCGTTTTGTTCCTTTGGACTGATCTGAACGGCTGAACAGCTGAACGATTGAAATGACTAAATTTTGAGAGCTTCTCAAGATAGTTTTGAGATTCGGATTCATTCCATTTGACTTACTTTTCAAAGTGTTAGAACACGCCTTCAAAACAGCGAAAAACAGACTAAAAAAAAATCCAAAAACATGTCTTTTTAAAATATAGATAAGCATTAAGCCGTTAGGCCATTAAGCTGAAAAAATCGTATCCTTAATTCAAAATTTTGTGGAAGCTGTAAGGAAAATCACTGGAAATCAAGAACCGGGCACGGGTAGAATCTGCTGGGATGAAAGCGGGATTTGGAACCCGACCCGACCCGTGCTTGCGTATGGACGCATGCAACGCTGCTGCTCTCCTCTTGCCCGTGACCACCCGGCCGCGCGCGCCGACAGCGACATCGAGCATCGGCCCCTTGTATACTTGCGATTGGAGAGACGGGGATGTAACACAGTACGTAGCCCGCGTGCATGTTCTTGTTTACGAATGCCCATGCAGAGCTGCATATGCAAGTATGCAACACCATCACCATGCACGCACGTACGAGTTACGACGTATCCTGTCAGTGCCAGTGGCATTTTCCTTTTTGAAATTTGAAGAGGGGGGGTGTACGCTGTACATGTCGAGCGAGGAGCCTCTCTGAGCTAAGCTCCACGGGGGCAGCTGTTGCTGGGCGTGGGGGTGCCCCTGTGGACAGGACCGGCAGATGATCGATGTTTCCCTCGGGCTTTGAGGATGGTACAGATGGGAATGGAGGGCGACGGGATCGATGGGATCATGGGAATATGGGATGCGTGCCTTCGTCCTCCTCTCGGCACTACACACTGCGGCCACATTCGATCTCTTCTATGAAAACAATATTTGCGACAATTAAACTAACTCTATCCTTGAAGATCTTAATATACTTCGATCTGTTGAACTAAAAGGAGTTAATATGATGTTAAAAAAATTGGAATATGGAAAAAAGAAGAAGTTTAATTGTTTGATATTGACCGTATCTATATGCTTAGAATCAAAGTTTGTCTCTACACTCCATCTATCTACTATCTATATAAAGCAGAGTTAAACGGAGCCACCACATTAATCCTAAAATCCTAGAAATTCCCACGTTAATCGAAAAATAGTAGAAACTCTCACGTTAATCGTAGAAAAAAGAAAAAAACTACATCATTGAATATGGATATTATTATGTAAATCTAACGGTCAATATTGAATATTGAAAAGATTAAAAAGATAAATACTAAACCTAATCTAATATATTAAAGATAAGCTTTTAATTTGATCTGATATATTGGAGATAGATTATGAGCTGGAGATTAGCCTAAGAAAAGATTATGAATTAAAAATAAACTCTATATTTCAACACAAATCTAGCCGCGCAAACGTGCGGGCCACCTTCCGCGTTAGTTTATAATACAAAGAACCATCACAGGATTATGAATCATAAGTATTGAAGTTTTTTGCTGGTGTAGATCGAGGGATTAGAAGTTCGTAGATGGCTCGGAGGTGGCAATTAGAAGAGATTGATAAGTGTATATAGCGACACACCTAAGTATGTTTGTAGATCATAACGCAATAACGCACGAGAGATGAAAAGCTTGGAGAGTAGACGACTTAGAGGCCAGTCTAGAAACACTCAACGTGAGCATAAGGATGTTTTGAATGCTACATATTGTAGTGTTGATGACTTTGATATGGGAAGGATCACTCGTAGAGAGCTTAGGGAGCTAACACTTTGAATATTACCAGATTTGAGAGAAAAACTTGGGGGTGGTGGGAAATGAAGATATCTACTTCTGTGCTTCTCTTTTTAGTTGTTTGCCTTTATTTTTTTTTAAAAAAAAAGTTTTGGATTTTTGAGTCCATTCATTTTATCTCAAAGGCTCATTACAAAGCTCTAAAAAAAAGTCATACAAGTTGAACCCAACTCTCAAGACCACCTTGAAAGGCTCTTCAAAGTTTAGAAGATAAGTAAATTAGCAGAAAATAATAACTAAATAAGCGGTAAATACCACCTCCAACTCTAACAAATAAATGGAATATGAGCATAAGGCCATTAGATGAGTGAGGAGCTTATGACTGAGAGGCATCAAGAGGCACTGAAAAAGGTGAATAGAAATATGCCCACGACTATTATAGACTAGATGCTCTAAAGAATATAATCCCAAAAAGCAAGACTCGGAGATGGCGACTAGCAGTTAGCCAAACAAAAGAAGTATGAAGCCTACGTTCACCGCTATATGACAAAAAAATACGCAATTTTCAAACATAGCAATCAAAGATAATAGAAAATCAAATGTGACAAAGACACTATGTTTTAATTAAAAAGCTAGAAATCATTGTATTATTTTTTTAAAAAAAAAGCATCAATATTATGGGTTTTAATTATATCTACGTTGATTTTACGTGTGTTTTTAGTTTAATTTGACAAAAGATAATATCACCTATATCATTGTGGAGTAGATTTTTTTCATGAATCTAATAGATTGTATCTTATATAACTGACTTAATAGATCTAGCCGTGCCAATGCACGGGTTATCATGCTAGTTATTGCATATTGTATATCATACCAAAAAAATATTCTTTCCTCAAGTTTGTTCTCTACATGCACAAAGGTCAAATGAGCAGTGTTATACAAGTACCGTTGGAGATGCTCTCGGACGTGGTACATGTTAATTTGACTATTTTACGGACCGTTGATCCCTATATCATTTTAGCATACCCTCTATGTCACTAAGTTTACATTTTTTTTTTCAAATTTCTATATTTAGAATTTTAGATATTCTTTATGGTATCTTTGTACATTTCTAGGAAAGTGATTTTCCAGTGGAGTGTAGAAATACAGAGAGTTGTTTAGAAAAAGAGATATTTTAGAGATTTGAAAAAGGGTTGGAAAAGGTGGACGTTTGATTTTTGTCGGTCAGATTTACCCTTCCTTTAATGATGTTTACATTTTCCATTAGCTTTGGAAACCTGCAGCCACTGAAACGCGCGTGAACAACCCAGCTGGCCGGCAGCAGCAGTATGCGCATGCGCGTGAACAAACCAGCTGCCGTGCGCACTAAAAGAAACCAGCTGTTGCGCGTAGAGGTGGAAAATAGAAACGGAAAATCCGTATTATCTGACATCCGTATTCGAATAAAGCACTATTCGTATCCGATGTTATCCATATTCAAATACAAACGCTATCCGTATCCGACGCTATCTGTATTAAAAAAAAGATATCCGTATTCGCATTATTCATATCTGTATCCGATGTCGAAGTCTTGATTTATATCTAGGATGAGACAAAAAAAACACTCTGAAAAGGTGATATACGAAACCGTATTCGTATTCAAGGATATCCGAATTTGTATTCGAGTATATCCGTATTTGAATATGAGATTATCCGAATCCGTATTTGTATTCGCTTAAAAAATATGGGTACGAATACGGTAAAGGCAATATCCGATCCGTTTCCACCCTAGTTGCGCGCGCAAAAAAAAGAAGTTGGCTTCAAATCATGGACCTTAAGGACAGAGGCAAGTGAACTTACCACCAAGCAAAACATCTCAACTGCTTACCATTGACGTCTATAATTAATGCTCAAAGTACAAACATAGAAAGAGACCACCTATCAATCACGTCTTGCTATCTCCACTGCAATTTAAAACGATTTGTACTCCATTTCAGCGTGGAGGGAGTACCGGGGAGTATGGATGAGCTTCGACATGCCCGGTTCGGCTCGACCGCTCGACCACCTGTCGAATCACAATTTGCTGCATGCGGTCGCGTGTGCAGTGTGCTACAATGCTGTGAGCTTAGTTTTATTAATAACATGGCATGTGTGCGCCTCTGCGTGCGACAACATCAACGCGGCAACTGTTTTGACTGATATACGACTGGGCGCGCGTACGTCCGTACGGGTGGATATGTTGCGTACGTTTGGTGTATGCGCATGATGCTATATAGTGTCACTGCGTCAGGTGTCATGCCACTGTAGTAGTACGTACGGGTCGCATGCAGCTTAATTATCAGTGCAAAAGTTAAGGGTAGTTTAATCGGACGTGTTGCGTAGCGTGTTTATATATTTTTGGCCGATATATGATCACGCTTGTACTATTTGCAAGTTTGGAACATGCATACACGGAACAGTTGCAAAAAATTGGAAGCATTTGACCCCAATGAACAAATGGCTATAAACCATTGAAACTTGAAGATCTTTGCGACCTCACATATGCCAGTTTTCTTGTTGATGATTACGACAGTATTCGGTAGCGTATGTTTGAATTTACCTTTCTTAATTACGGCTATGACGGATATACAACCTTTCAAGCCTATAGTTGATATTAATCTTCAGTTTTGTGTCTGATCATGTTTGGATGTGGCTGAAGGGGATGAAGTTGACACGATGATGGTGATGCATGTAGACAACGACAACCTTCGGATTTGATGGTGGTGGCAACTGGAGTGAAGTTAGGTCCTACAAGCTCTTTGTTGCTGTAAAATGATTGTGGTGTGGATGATCATTATCCTTTTCTTAATAAAAGCACATTGCGTTGATTATTGATAGCGCGGTTAATTCGCAACCCTTATCAACAGATGGCATTAACCAGCAGAGACCGTGCATGTGTACGTACGCGTACGTTTGCTACGGGACGAAAGGATCGGAGGGTCAGCCTCACAGAGTCCCCTCGGGCTGTCGGCCACTGGATCGACGACGACGACGACGGGAACGGAATAACTACATGCCAATTGCCATACGTACGGTACGTTCTGGCGCCTGCTGCATGCACACATGACATGCATGCAGCTCCAGGTCGGTCCAGGCCAAGCCTCGCCCGGCTACGTCCGTACGTAGACGTAGTCATGCATGGGCATGGCCATGGCCATCAAGACTTGGTCGCGTACGTGGTGAAGCGTGCCCCACTTGCATGCAGCGCGCTGTCCGGCCGGCCGGTCATGTCGCGAGCGCACGCCACAGTGACAGCAGCAGCCGGCCGCTGGGTCGCGCGCGTCGATCGATGTGCCTCCTGCTCCGATCCGCGCGGCTCTTCGTCGCCTGCGGGCTGCGGCCGGGCTCGTCGGAGAATAACGCTAGCTGCAGCAGCGAGGACGCACGCACGGGAGGCGGGAGCTAGCACTACCACGTCATGCATGGCTGCCGCCGGCGGCCCGGCCGTCGACGACGCGTAAGTCGTCGATCTCCGCCGCCGCCCGGCGCGCGCATGCATGCACATGCATGCGGGGCGTCGCTTCCGCCGCGTGGGCTCCGGCCGCCGCCCGGCACGCGCGCGCGCCGCGGCGTCGCCGCAGCAGCATCTAGCATGCACGCACCCGGCCGGTCCGGCTCCAAATGCATGCGCGCATCATGTATCATGTTCCTCCATGGCCACTGCAGTCGTTCACTAAGTACTGTATTGAGCAAGGTGGTATGTGTTTGCGCTTTTGTGTCAGCGCATAGAGTTTATCTCTAAAACATAATATTTTTTAGGGTAATCTCCAACTCATAATCTATCTCGAATATATATCATATTAGATTTAAAGTTTATCTCTATTATATTAGATCAACTTTATTATATTGTTATAGATATTGATATTGACCGCTAGATTTACATAATATTATTTCACATTCAACGATGAAGATCTTTTCTTTTTCTCATTAACATGAAAATTTCTAGAATTTTAGAATTAATATGATGGCTCCGTTTAACTCTCACACTGCTAGATTTACATAATATTATCCACATTCAACGATGTAGATCTTTCTTTTTTCTGATTAATATGGAAATATCTATGATTTTATCATTAATGTGGTGGCGACAGGTGGCATCGGCGGTGCTGCGAATGGGGACCCGTGGCGGGCGTCAGAGCTGCATGGAACGGGTGCGGCGCTGGGCATGTATGCGACCTAGCTGGAGGCAACGGTGGCACGGCCGAATCCGATGGCGCCGCGCCGCTTAAGGTGGCGCGGTGACTTTGAGCAACACCAATGTGGGGCGCCGGTACTAGGCGGGCGGGGCGGCATCAATGGTCTCAGATGGTGCGGAGCCAGTAGGCCAGCGTGCGTCCCGCGGGGCAGCCGCCGCCGGCGGCAGGCCGTGGGACCGGCACAGCACAGTTGCAGTGCGACAAGGCCGGGTTGGCACCTGCGGCATGACCTTGACTTCGGTTGCTAGCGACGGCGGTGGTGGTAAGGATATGGGGCGAGAGGGCGCGGTGCTGCTCGGGTCTAAGAGTGTGGCAGACAAAGTAAAGAGGCGAACAAAGACGTGAGAAGAAACTCACCTCTCTTTATTATTAGGTATAAACGAGCAAGGTGACTCGCGCGTTTGCGCGGCTAGATTTGTGTTAAGATATAGATAATATATCATATTAGATTTAGAGTTTATCTCTAATATATAGATCAGCTTCAGTAGTTTGTTATATAAGTTAATATTGACCTCTAGATTTACATAATAATATCCATATTCAATTTTTTGATTAACGTGAGAATTTTAAACGCGCGGCTTGATTTATGTTAAGATATAGATAATATATCATATCAGATTTAGAGTTTATCTCTAATATATAGATCACCTTCAGTAGTTTGTTATAGAGGTTAATATTGACCGCGAGATTTACATAATAATATCGATATTCAATGATGTAGATTTTTTCTTTTTTATATGATTAACGTGAGAATTTCTACTAATTTTCGACTAATGTGGGAATTTCTAGAATTTTAGGATTAATGTGGTGGCTCCGTTTAACTCTGCTTTATATAGATACGAGCGGCGTGGCCCGCCCGTTTGCGCCGCTAGATCTGTCTAGACATGTAGAGTTTATCTCTAACTCATAATCTATCTCTAATATATCAGATTGGATTTAGAGTTTATCTGTAATATATTATATCAAAATTAGTATTTAATCTAAATTTCTAATACTTTCTTTTAATCTAAGCCGCGTAGTTCTTTTATTTTTTTCTTGATTTATGTGAGAATTTTTTTGATTAATCTAGACCGTTATAATTTGGTCCCACCGTTTATCGAACGGCTAAATTGATCATATTATATCATCTTTAGTATTTAATCCAAATTTCTGAACTTTAGTAATTTGTTATATATATTAATATTGACCGCTAGATTTTAATGTAACATTATCCCCTTCAAACAATGTAGATCTTTTCTTTATTCTGATTAACATGAAAAATTCTATATTTTTCAGATTTAGAGTTTATCTCTAATATATTAGATCAACTTTAGTAATTTGTGATAGAGATTAATATTAGCCGCTAGCTTTACATAACGTTATCCACATCGAACGATGTAGATCTTTTTTTTTTCTGATTAACATGAAAAATTCTAACATTTTTTTATTAATGTGGGATTTTCTAGGATTTTAGAATTAATGTGGTAACTCCGTTTAACTCTGTTTTATATATATAGTAGGATAGATAGATAGTAGATAGATAGTACATAGATAGATAGATAAGTAGATAGACAGATAGATGGCATACCGTCCACGGAAAGCATTCCTCGGTCTCGGACCGAACGCCGACGACATGGAACATGGCTCGACCACACAAGCTTCGTCTACGATTACATGCGCAAACTGGACGCTCGCATGCATGCACGGAGAGATGCCAGTCCAGGCCGGCCTCGGGCTGAGCGCCGGCGGCGTGGGGTGGGGTGGGGCTCAACCGCGCCTGCTCCACCTACGTTTACATGCGCAACCTGGACTCATGCATGCATGCCCTGAGCATCAAAAGAAGCTCACTAAACGCAGGAGGCCAATCCCCAACCCCTGAATCGCGAAGAAAAGAGACGGACGAAGACGTGAGAAGAAACTCTCCTCTCTTTATTATTAGGTATAAATAAGTAGATAGATAGATGGCATACCGTCCACGGAAAGCATTCATTGCTCTCGAACTGAACGCAGACAACATGGAACATGGCTCGACCGCACAAGCTTAGTCTACGATTACATGCTCAAACTGGACGCTCGCAGGCATCCATGGAGCATCAAGGCCATGTTCTTTATAGCTTAAAAATTAAGGCCCTGTTCTTTTCAACCGGTCTGAACGGCTTAACTGTTTAACAGCTAAAATGACTAAACTTCGATAGCTTCTCGAGGTAGTCTCAAGATTCGGATACATTTCGTTTGACTTGCTTTTTGAAGTGTTAGGACCCACCTTTAAAACAGCGAAAAACAGACTCAAAAACTCAAATCATATATGTTTTCAAAACGTAGATAAGTCGTTAAGCTGTTAAGCTAAAAAGAACTGGGACTGAAATTGATAGCCACTTCAATTAAGCCTTACCCTTGACCAATGTCCGATTGCCACCGCCGCCCATGTCTTCGCACCACCCAATTTGCAGGCGTAGCACAATGGAAGATGCCAGTCCAGGCCGGCCTCGGGCTGAGCGCCGGCGGCGTGGGGTGGGGTGGGGCTCAACCGCGCCTGCTCCACCTACGTTTACATGCGCAACCTGGACTCATGCATGCATGCCCTGAGCATCAAAAGAAGCTCACTAAACGCAGGAGGCCAATCCCCAACCCCTGAATCGCTGCCACTGCAGCGAACGCGAGCTAGCTGCCGCAAAGCCCGAACAGGAGGAAGAACAAGACCGATCAGGGATGCATGCTCGATCATGAGAGGACAGAGGGGGCTACTCAATCTCGCTGCTCACTGCAGTGCTAGACCTGAGACGAGCTACGAGCACGGGCCACGGGGCCCCAGGGCCAGGGGATCGACGATCGATCGATCGCTCTACTCACCTATCAAATCAGAACCTAATCATTGCTGAAAGGAAAGGCAGGGCGCCGAGAGCAGCAGGAAAAGAGAGGAGCCAAAGGAGGAACTTTCATGTCACCCCCCAGGTCGAGCCACCAGCTAAGCTACGAGCTACTGCTGCTGTACGTGCGTCTGCACTTGCAACACACACACCCCACCTTTGAACGTTTGCAGCGCCTTTAATTTTTTATTTTTTATTTCCATCTCCAAATCACTATTTGTAGCGGTTATTATCTTTGTTAAAAAAGATATAAAGATTACGGACAGTATCTAAATACAAAAGTTTAGAGAGAGAATTTCTAAATTTAAAGACCGACATAAAACATTTATAGAGATTGAGATTGGTCGGTAACAATGAAATATAGATCCTACTAGCAATGCTCTACACGGTGATGATCGGGTGAATCTCCCTTCTCTTTACTTCTCTTTTCCCTTCTCTTTTGTTTTTCTTTTTCTTCTTCACTGTTCACATGGGTTGGCTCCGCAGGATATGATGGATTGATGGGTACTGCAGAAGGTCGTGAGCTCCCTTAGACCTGAACTTTTTTAATGGAGTGAACCTGAACTTAGTTTTATGGAGTACCAGAGGGCGTGAGCTCACCCAGTTGACCTGACAGCTGACGTGAATCTCCCTCACTATTGCCATGAGACGGACGGCGGAATTTTGACCATCATTCGACAAAACATGTGTACTAGCAGCGTCCTAGCGCTATGCCTAGGCCGAAGAGGGCACGTGCATGCTCCTTGAGCTAGATATTTAGTACTACCTTCTTCTTTTTTGGTCTAAACATTTTTGAAGCTTCACTTTTACAAACATTAGCCCTAGCAAAGAAAATAAAGAGAATCTTCTATATATATTTAAGTTTGTTGTAGCGTAAAAGAGCCTATGGTCCTTTTTGATAGCTTGTTTTAGTTTAGTTTTTGTTGGAATTGCAACTTTTGTTATTTTTATTTTATATACACTATTCACTTTATTTTTTGGAAATAATTTTTTATAACTTTGTAGGGTTTTTCTCAAAGATTTTAAAAATATTTTTTAAATAATTTTTCCTTCCAGGAGGCCTTGTACATTTGAACTTAGTGAAGCGTAGCGTAGCGTTTCAATAAAATTTGAGAGCCTTTAAAAAGAGGTTTAAATGTTATGAAAAATAATTTAAAAATAGTTTTAGAATCTTTAAGAAGACTACTAAAAACCTGAAAAAATCATTACAAATTGTTACACCAAATATGCTATATAAAAAAGATAAATTATATTGAAACGCTTCGCTTCGCTACGGTAAGCTGAAATGTACAAGGAGGTACTCCCTCCGTCCTGAAATATAAGGATTCCTAGCTATTTTGTAGTAAATCAAGAAAGGCTATAAAATGTTATGATATCCCTATTAGCTTTTATTCCCACTAGCATTCACTACTCACAACCACTCTCGTCATTAATTAAATGAGCTAGTGCTAGATCACTAACTACCCTAGAATTCCTTATATTTGAGGACAAAATTTAAATGCTAGAAATCCTTATATTTCAGGACGGAGGGAGTACTACCTTTTTTTTTTGGTCTAAACTTTTTTGAAGCTTCACTTTTACAAACATTTTTAGCCCTAGCAAAGAAAATAAAGAGAATATTCTATTCTATATATATATTTAAGTTTGTTGTGTCGTAAAAGAGCCTATATCACGTCACCTATTTTATAATGGTCTTCTCGATCCTAGGTATAAAGATTCTCTTCTCCCTCAATATTATTTTTAGGATAGAGAAGGGATATTAGATTAATTTTTTAGATTGTTAAATCTCTAATAAGAGCATACATAAAAAAACTAGCTTGTTTGGTTGATTACTAAAGATTGTCACACCGGCCTTGTCATGCCTCATGTTAGGCAGGTTTGAACAAGATAGGTATGTGTTTGGTTCATAGCCATGTTTGGTGTCAAGATTTATCTTTTTCATGTGTGGGTTCTTTACGTAAGTGAGTGGAAAAAATATGGCAAGATTCTCTTAGTAACTAAGGTGTGGCTAAGGTTCTGTTCTTTTGAGCCAATCTAAACAGCTAAACAGCTGAACAGCTGAAATAACTGAATTTCGAAAACTTCTCGAGGTGGAATAATTTTAGATAAAACGATGGACGAGGGAGAGAATAGTTAAATGTAGTGGAAATATAAAGTAGCTGCTACGTAGTCTTGGATGTGCTAACTGAGGTCGTCACGTTCTCGTCACTCCCCTACTGTTGGAGATCGCGAGTTTGAACCGCCCTGCAGCAAATCGACAAGGCATTCGGATCTTGCATTTGAAAAGATGCCCAGGATGGAGACGCAAACGAACAAGGATCCTGACCCCTGAAACTGTAGTACCACGGCCATATGCCGGGATCGATCCTATCCTTTTCCCCATCTCCGTGACTAGCCGGCGCCCGGCGCCCGGCGGAGATGGTCCATTTCGCTCTGTGCTAGAGAAATCTTGGACCGTACCTACGTACTGGCGCCGGGATACTGGCACTTAATACGGTAGGGAGGAGTGGTGCGTGGCCTGATCTAGCCCATCCCTGCGCCAAGACGACAATGGCCACCATTCCGGGATTCAGATCCTCCTGCTGTTGCATGGCAACGATAATATTCCTTCCAAAATCAAATGCTAACGCTGGATCCAGATCTACCATCCGAAGAAAATACATAAAAAAAAGTTATAAAACGAACGATGAAGAGAATTTATTCAAACATCTAAATAAACTAGAATCTTTTTACGAAGAAGAAATGGTCCGAAGAGATAGTGGCGGAGCCAAGGGCCGGCCACCCTGGGCCCAGACCCAGGCTCCGGCCTGCTAACAAGAGAGGGATTGTGACTGTTGGGCTGCAAATTATATGGCTTCTAAGATGGGCCAGTCAGCATGGGCTGGCTCCGCCACTACGAATTAGAGATATCGTAAGGTATCGTACATGTTCTTAGATCAAATCTAGGTGGCCCTCTATAATACTGTAGCAGATATAGAGGGGCTGCTGGGGGGAAGAAATCTTTTAGAGGGTAGTGTAATTTGTGAAAGAATTTTAGAGGGATGGATAAAGGGGACGCTAATAGTGTTTTAGAGGGGAAATATAGAAGAGGAGTTGGAGTTGCTCTTAGAATTCGAAACTGATGGCGTGGATCAATGGCAGATCGACGAGGGCCTCAAGAACCCCATTCGCCATTTCGGCGCATGCATGCATGGATGGGCGAGGGCACTGTACGTGGAGTGTGGAGTCCAGTACCCGCAGTAGTAGTGCCTAGCCAGCAGCACTGTAGCACCCACGTACGTAGTAGTATAATTGGGCGCTGCTGGTGGTGGCGCGCGGGAGTTAATTGCGCGGGCATGGTGTCTCTTCTGAATGCCGCGGCGGTTTTAATTAGGCATGGTTCTTCTGAGTGTCGCCTCTTCCGTTAGTGGAATATCCATGGCCGCGGCAACAGTGGAATCCCCTCGGTTCATTGTTGCTCGCTCAGCTCGCCGCGCTCTGCATGCATGCATGCATGGTGGAGACTGGAGAGTAGTACTCGATCCCCATCGACGTGCCGCCATAAATCGGGGGGGTGGGGGGGTGGGGTGGGGGGCATGCAGATGCAGGGAGGGCACAGGGCCGTCCTTCGCCACCACATGCAGGATGCTTGCATGCTTAATTAATTAATTATCTGGGACTGTCTATTCAAGACTATTTTTTTTATACCCATCAGTTGATTTTCTGGACCGTTGAATCTCAATCCAAAGGCCCAGATCAACCCCGCGTCCCCACTCTCTCTCTTACGTTCCCCTTTCCCCTCCCATCCACTGCCCCTCGACCTTGACGGCACTACTGGAATCTGCCAATTTCGCGAGGACCAAAAAATATACACGAGGGCCGACACAATACCCTCGTAATAAAATATCAAATCACGAGGGCAATCTACAACCCTCGTTAAAAAGAATATAGTTACAAGGGCCAAACATAAGCCCTCGCAAAAAACAGTAGTCGCAGGTTACTCACGAGGGCTTACTTCTGGCCCTCGATCGCGAATAATGGCCCAATAATTGCTAATTCGAGAGGGCTCCCAGAAGACCCTCACGAATAAGGATGCCTCAGCAACTACTAGCGAGGGTCCTATTTCAGCCCTCATGACTAAAAGGCCTATAAATTGAAAACCTTACCTCTGGTAGCCTTAAATCTCCCACACTTTTTGGTCTTACTTTGTTCTTCCGCAGAAACTTTGTTAACTCCGGTATACCGTGAAGGATTCTCCCCCGAATTCGACACCGAGAGACAAACGACGGAGTCATCATCGGTCCCCGGAGGTGACAAGTGTTAAATAGTGTGTAACGGGTAATGTGTAATATGTGTAATTCATAAATAAACGAATTATATAATTTGGTGAAATGAATTTTTAAAATATCTACTAGAATGTTTAGTATATCAGTAAGCTCGTAGTGTGAGATAAGAAAGAGTAAATATCAGAAAAATTTGTTTTATGTTTTATTTTTTTTCTATTGCAAAAAATGGTACATTAAAGAATATTAGTAACTCAAACATATTTTAAACTATCATTTGGTATTTTTTTTAAAATAATTTGAGTGTAGGAGGGTAGGAGAATAATTATTAGTAGCGAGGGTTCTCCCGAAAACCCTCGTATATAAGTATTGTACGCGAGGGCTAAGGCAACCCTCATATTTACATGCCTATAGACACGAGGGCCTTTGATTCAGCCCTCGAAAAAATGCGTGCCAGCCTATCTCGCGAGGGCTAGGAGGCCCTCGTGATTAGTGTTGTCTACTGCGCATTCCTGGCACGGACAGACAGGGGCCCACCCTGCAGTGACTGTTCGTTATTCGCTAGGGCCAGCTGGCCCTCGCGAAAAGGTGGCGGTGACTAATTATTCACGAGGGCCAGTTGGCCCTCGCGACTAGTTGGCGTATGGCCAGCCCTTTGGGGCCCACCTGTAGTGACTGTTCATTATTCGCTAGGGCCAGCTGGCCCTCGCGGCCCTCGCGACTAGTTGGCGTATGGCCAGCCCGCTGGGGCCACCCTTGCTGCACGCTCCTCATCCTCCCCCGCCCAACCTAACCCGGCCGTCGCCTTCACCCCTGCCACCGCTGCCCCAACCGCCTTCCCCCCGTCCCCGGTTCCGACGGTGTCGCCGCCCTCACTCCATCCCCAACAAGCTGCTGGGCCGCCGCCTCCCCCGGCCATCCCTCTAAGCTCGACGGCGCTCCGAACCCGAACCCCACCGAAACCCTAACCCATCCATGGCGGTGCAGCGGCGGGAGAGGAGGAGGTCGCCGGAGGGGAGGAAGACGGCGCGCAGCGTGTGGGTATGTGAGAATCGACCGATGATTAGCAATTCCCTAATTATTTATGTTGGGACATGTAGGATGGGGCTTATATATGCCCATGGCTGGTGGAGAGAAATGGAGCTATATATATGGTGCAAAATGGACTTGGGCCATGTACGGTTTAGATGGCCCCCGCGTGCCGAATCCCGTATGGTTGAAATCTACGGAAATTGTACGTTGAAGCTTAGCATTTGAGAGGGCTGCATGGATTCCATGGTTAAATTAACTAGTCTTAGAATGACGACAGTAAGATAGAGATGCATTGCAATTTCTGAAACGGAAATTTCTCAAATGATTAAAAGAGACCACTTAGTGGCAGGCTGGCCGGTGGTTTTTCTAATATTTATAGCACATACATGCTCCACTAATAATAAGAGAAAACATTAAAAAACCACACTGATCAAGTTAAACAAAATATCCAAATATAGTTAACATAAAAAACTCGATACAAATCAGATTTCTATCTAAAAACAATTAATTCACAAAAAAGTTAAAATAATGTAAATATATGTGTATATATTTTTCAATTAAAAAACAACTAATCAATAAAAAGTATTAAAATTAATGTAATCATGCGTATATAAAAGTTCTAACAAACAACCATACAATTTTATCACCGCAGGACACTCGCTTCAGACGCGGGTTGCTCGTAGGCAGCACGGGCCGAAAGGAACAGCAGTACGACGCCGACGAACTGGTTAGAGAAAAACGACATGTCAAGCTTCGGCCAGCATGGGATGGGAGCATCGTTGGGGAAGAGTAGAGACTAGAGACACAACCAAACAAGGCGACGGGCGCGAGCAGAGAGCAGAGCAGCGCAGAGCAGCTCAGCTCAGAGCTCACGGCCGGCACCATGCACGATACACGGCGTTGCCTCGCGGGCACAGAGCGCCTGAGGAGAATCCCTCCTGGCCGAGGAGGGCGCCGCCGTGTTCCGGCGAGGGGGAGCAGCCGCGCAGGCGGCGCCAGGCTGCGCGCGCCGGCGCCCCCACCCGCGCCATCCCTCCCCTCAGGCCGCAGCAGCAGCGCGCGCCACCCCCATCCGTCGCCATCACATGCGCGACGTACCGTGATGCGCACCACGTACTCGCATCGCACCACCTCAGTCAGCTCGCCCCCCCTTTGATGGGAGACCTCTCGTGCTGCCTGCGATCCTCCGTTCAAATCCCCAATCGATTTCATTCTCTCCTCTCTCTCTCTCTCTCTCTCTCTCGGTCCCCTTGTTCTTTTTGGAGTTTTATGTGGCCTCGAGGCTCCGGATGATCGCCTAGTCTGGTTCTGAGGCATTTGGATAAGCTGCTGTGTTCTTTGCACCTTATTTGCTTGTGTTTATATCTGGTTTTAAAATAAAGAGGGTTTACTATTTTCAGTTTAAATGAAAATTTAAAAACATCATTATAAATTTCTTACTTTTGTATAAGCCAAACGTTACGGCATTTTGTAATCATTTTTGCAATACTTTAAATCCTTGTTCATTTTAGTGTTGAGTAAAGTTGAGTTTTATTACAGTAAAAGTTAAGAGTTTTCAAAAAAGGGTCTAAAAAAGCTGAAAAAATAATCAAATTCTTTGTTACAATAAAACTCAACTCAACTTTACGCTAGAAATAACAAGGCCTAAGTGCTTTTCTCAAACATTTCAAAATAATTTTTTAACAGTTTTTAGGCTCCTTAAAATAAATAACTATGCCTTTGGTTTAAAAGCTTTTACAAACAAAACAAACGAGTACCGAATCGAAACTCAGGTTATCCGAAATCTAAAAAAGATTAGCTTTAAGTGACGCCCTTTGCTTGTCATCATGGGTAAGTAGCCGGGGCACAGAAGAGCATGGTCGCGAGCAAGAAAGCCATACAATTGACTAACAAAGGACGTACACTACGATGAAGTAAATGGAAAAGGAAGAGTCCCTATTAGTAGTACTCCTACTAGTTATGATCCATGACGTCGAGTGACGTCATTTTGCAATTGTTCTTCACCATCTCCTCTGCAAGAACGCTTCACGGTCCCTCTCGGCGGCGGCGGCGGCCTCCGACGAGCGGTCGAAGCGGCTTACGACGGCCGTCTTGAAGTTGAACGCGTCTTGGACCCGGTTGCACGACCTCTGCATGCCGACGCCGCTCAGGCTCGCCCGGGCCTCCAGGATCACCTCGCTCAGCGGCACCCTCTTCCTGGCGGCGCCGCCGCAGCCGCCGCCGCCGGGGACAGCGGCGGTGGCCTCCTGCTCCGGGCGCTGCTTCGGCGCGCTCTGCGACCGCGTCTTCGCCTCCGACGACTGCGTGCTCGACATGTAGTTGGGGGCGCAGTTGAGGGAGGGGCTATAGCCGCTGCCGCACACGCTTTTGGTCGGCGTCGCCGGCGCGTAGCTCGTGCACCGCGGCGTGCTCTGCGCCGTCGCCGGCCTCGCCTTCTCCAGCGCGCACCAGTCGTAGTCCGGCATGTGGCGCGCGGCTATCCGCGGCGGCGCGCCGGGGAGGTGGTGGCCGAGCGGCAGCAGCGGGGACGACACCGAGTGGGCGTAGCCGTCGTCGCCGGCGCCGGCGCCGTCGACCACAGGCGGGCTCGTCCGGAGAGACGACGACGACCGCGACTTCGGCCGGCCGGTGTCCATCTCCACGATCTTGGGGCTCCGGTCGTAGCCATACGACGACGACTCGATGCTCGCCGAGAGGCGGCGGCTGTACGCCGCCGCGCCGCCATGCTCGCTCCGCGTGTCGTCCACGTAACGCTCTTGCTGCGACCACAAGCAACACACGGATTCGTCACGACAAGGGCAAGCTCGGTTGCTTCGCTCGCAGGCGAGGCCGTAGCGTACGCACCAGCGAGTAGCGCGGCCGGAAGGGATGGTGGTGGAGGTGGAGGTGCGGCAGCGCGCCGGCGGCGCCGGCGACGGCGCTGCCACGCGAGCGGGCGGCGCGGACGGCGGCCTGCGCGCGGACGAGCGCCTGCATGCTCTGCAGCGTGGCCGCCGCCTGCTTCCGCACCAGGTAGCCACGCACCAGTGCCTGCAGCTTCACCAGCGCCTTGAGCGCCCGCATCGCCTTCTTCGCCTGCAACAAGTCAAGCAGAATTAATAACGGTTTTTAAAGTTTCAAATTTTACCAAAGTTTGACAACAAAAAAAAAAGTACGAAAAAGTTGGCAAAAACTGCCAAATGACAGAGCAGATCAATAACAGAAGATGACACTATCGTTCTTGTAGCAAAGGCGAAGTTTGTTTTTCTTTTTTTCTTCCTCTTTTTCTTTGGCACTCACCAAGTATCCGCGGAAGGCCGTCTGGATCTTGACGGCGGCGGCGGCTCGGCCGCGAGGATCAACGACGGCGCCTCCGCCGGCGAAGACGGACGAGGCGGTGGGTGCCTGGCTGGTGAGGCGTACGACCTCCACGGCGGCCTGCGCCGCCGCCACAGCCGCGTCCGCCGCCGCCGCAGTGGCTGCGGCGACAGCGATGGCGTGCTTGCTCTGCTCCCGGCCGCTCTCGCTGTACAACGACTTCAGCCACGCCGCCTCGGCCGCCTTGGCGATCGCCGTGTGGCCGCCCACCGCCGCCTCGGCCGAGTCCCTCGACGACTTGGCGAAGCTCCACCGCTTCCTCTCGCTGGCGGGGAGAGCGGCGGGCGGCGCGGCGGCGCCGCCGGAGCGCCTCTGCGAGTCCTTCCCCTGCTCCTTCTTCCCGCCGCCAAGCAAGCTCCGCAGCCACCGCGCCGCCTTGCCCATCGCCAGAATTCGCAGCTCCGGCTGGCGAGCGACGCCGCACAGCTCAAAGAGATCTAGGACGCTGGGGCGCGTGAGGTGTCGACACCGGGCGAGGTTTGAATAAGAGAGGGAAACGGCTGGAGCTGGTGGGGAGGGAGGGAGAGGAGCGGGTTTGAAATAAAAAGAAAGAGGGGGGCATTAGAGGACAAAATTCCAAGCCCAGGAAAAAAGGCAAAACAAAAAAAACAAACCCCACTCATAAATGACGGCGAGTTAAATACTTGCACAACCATTGATGCACGCCATTAAACAAAGTTTTAAATTTGGATTACTAGCAGCCAAGCCAAGCAGGAGATGGCATTGGCAATGGCATGGCACACTGGCGTGAGCAAAAAATTTATTTTTTAACCTTTTTTAAAAAATTATTTTAATTTTAATCCCCGGGCTAAAGAATTTGCAAATCTAACCCTTTTGACCGCGCCAAGCCGCCCGGCGCGGCAAATTCATGCTGCCGCGTCAAGCGGGATGGCGCGGCAGAGGTTGCCACGCTGGCAGCCCCGGCGGGCTACCGATAGAATGACAAGTGGGACGGTCTTGTCGCGCCATCCCGCTTGGCGCGGCAGCATGTACTTGCCGCGCCACCCCGCTTGGCGCGGCAGCATGAATTTGCCGCGCCGGGCGGCTTGGCGCGGCCAAAAGGGTTAGATTTGAAAAAACTTTTGACCCGGGGTTAAAAATAAAATATCTATTTCAAAAGGGTTAAAAATAAAAAATCCGGCCTGGCGTGAGGGCGTGAGAACAAGGAGAGGATTTGGTGCTCAGCTCAGCTCAGCGTTCAAAACGAGGCAGAGTGAGTTCAAAAAGATAGGAAGCTGTGTATTGACTGTGGTATTGGTATTGGCAACGGCATATCCCACGGCGGTACGTAAAGCTGTGACGGATAGGAATACTATACTTGCTCGCCGCGTTGTGATTTGTGAGCTTGTGTTGTGAGGTCAGTGTCATCAAGGATAAGGTAAAGAAATACTACACTCCTCTATCCCCACCAAAGCTTGTGGTATGCTAGCCCACGGGCCCATGGCATTGCCGCGGGGAGGTATGGCGTTTGTTTCTGTGGAGCGCTGCGGGTGAGAGACGGTGAAAAATACAGGGGTTTTGGGGAGGTTTTTACACGGCGCGGCTGCATCACACGCGTTCGTTCGTTTTTGCGCGGGTGGGTATAGAGCTGAAAACGAAGCGAGGCCGGCCACCGTCCTCCGCCTCCGCCTCCGTGCTGCCGCCGCGCCGCAACGAGACAGCGCGCACGCGCGCGCGCGTACACACGCACGCGTCCGGAGCAAAACTCCAGCGGATCATCGCTGGTGGATCCAATCATCCAAATGAATGCATGCATAGGCCTGCATCGCTGGTGAATCGTTGCATAAGACGGGGAGCGTACGTGTATGTACAAGATGAATTGAGTCCTGAGTGGGTACGTTTGAAGTACTGTACATGCTTCGTCATATGACTCATATCCGATACCTTCGTGATATTTTTGAAATGCGAGAACCGTAGCATATCTGATTATCTAATTATGTTGTGTATTTATGTAATTGTCTAATTACCATTATTTTTATCGCTAGTGTATTTAAGAGGTTTTGAGGTTTCTCCTCTCTGTAGTTGATTGCTGCCTTTTACTCCCTTCGTTCCAAAATATAAGGCATATTTTGATCGGAGAAAAGTCAAACTTAGTAAATTTTGACCGTAAATAAATCAAATAATATACATCGTTAGTATACAAAAGTTGTATCAAATTATTCATATTTCAAAGTGCTTTTTGATACAATATTATATTGTAACAATTAATAATATATAATAGAGGAATCTAACAGTCAAACTCTACCTCTAAAGACTTTTGTGTAGTCAAAATACGCCTTATATTTTGGAACGGAGGGAGTATTTACTTTGGAAGTTTCAAGATGTGTAGTTTGCTCTGTGAAGTTGTTGAGCTGTATACATTTTTTATGGAGAAGCCGGATTTTATTCATTACGAAAAAGAAATCTCTTTTTTTATATAACCAAGAAAATTGTAGCAGAGGCTCCTACAGTAAGCAAATATACTCTCTTTTAGACACCTAAACTATTGTGCTCATTCATTTCAGATATATAGCTTCACATTATCCTAACACTTGGCCAATGGCACCGTAGATTTTTTTAGTGGATAAGATGAGTTCATTATAATAGATGGCAAACATGGACCACCATGAGCAATCACTCCATTCTTTATAATGGAATAGTTAGTACTACCTCTAGTCATAAAAAGAAGTCACCGTTGACTTTTGGATACGCCTTCGATCGACCATTCGTCTTATTAAAAATTTTAGTTCAAATATGTAAAAATATAAGTAATACTTAAAATACATTTAATAATAAACCAAACCATAACAAAATAAATAATATTTATATAACTTTTTTAATAAGACGAATGGTCAAAGGCGTGTCCAAAAGTCAATGGCGACTTCTTTTTATGACCGGAGGGAGTAAAAATTATGTAGGCCGGCATCATCATTCGCAGGAAGACATATATGACATACTAAATATTGTGATACAATGAAATTTTAATTGATTTAGTATTAAAATTAAATCATAAATCCAATAAAACTATACTCCCTTCGTTTTAAAATATAAGGCGTATAATGTTTTGACATGGTCTCCAACGTAAAACGTTGATCATTAGTTTCTTTCACAAGATATCACCAACAACTAGACCTGATCAAACGTCGGGCCGGGCCTGAAAAAGCCCGATCCCGAGGGACTAGGCCCGAGCTCGGCCCAAAGCCCGACGTCCCGTATCGGCCACGGCTTAGATTGCAAAAAAACTGGGCCCATGCCCGGCCCCACCCGACGGTCGGGCTCCAGATTGAGGCCCGAGCCCGGCCCATTGCACCGGTCGGGCCAGGCCGGGCTTCCCGTGATCAGGTCTACCAACAACTATATAATTAACATTAGTATTTTCAAATACGAATTCAACTGTATGACGTGCATAACAATAAACATAGCTTACTTATTAGTCAAAAGTTATATACATTGACTTGTTTTTTCTACATGCCTGCCTTATGTTTTTAAATGGAAGTTGTAATCTTTTTAACTACTTTCAGGATGAATCTACTGTATAATTTTTGTATACCATATTTTGATATTTAAAACAGTATTTATAGTAAATTCTTCGAGAGATTTAGCTTTACACATCTCAAACAGAATTGGACCGACTGTAGTCTAAAAATGTTGCTCCAGAGTATACTTTGGTTTTCCGATGCCAACAAGGAAGACGATGATTAAGCCACCGCAAAAGTTCTTGGTTTTCTATGTGCCATAAGCGTCATATTCTTTCCGAGTCATCAAATTAATGTAGATATTGTTGTCTATACCACTAAAGAAAATTTATTTTTTTAAAAAAAAACATCGTTGTGCATCGTGATTCTCTATCACCGTGTCACACACCATGCTTAAACCATATTATCTCTCCACCGCAACGGTGACACCCGTAGGGCCTGCATGCGCTCTATGGTGCCTAGCTAGCTTTAATTGATTGTCCCTCTTAGCACGTCCTCGTCCTCTGCACGCTGACGAATAAGCTGAATATTCGGAGTGGCTAAACTAAATGGATAGAATAACTGAGGTAAAGTGAACTGAATATTAGATGGGACTTGAAAGGTTCTTATATCTCTCTCTCAAAATTAGCCCATTTCGTTCATGCAACTATTAAGAGTTTTTTTAGGTGGTTTCGTAAGAGGGAAGGATAAAAAACTCGAATTGATTTTTTAAAAAACAAATAGGCCTAATTAACCCACTGTGGCCATGCTGTTAATCGCGAACAGAGCAGGCGAGCAAACACAGCAGCATCCGGGGCCGGCCATAGCTTTTCTTTCCTTCGAGTGTATGGGGTAGCACCGGCCGGCAACTCTCGTGAAGAGCACTTCGTTTCGTTTGAAAATTGAAACCAAGCTCGTGAGTAGCAGTTTTGACATGCAGTCCATATATATATATACGCCATATATGTTTCAAGGACAGCTTTGCATGGCCTTCTCTCTCTGATCTCTCCCTCCCTCTGCGCGCGGCGGCGACGGTGCAAAGGATCTTTGCGGCGACGTCACCGAGATAAAAAGCGACGTCGATCCGATCGACGTGGATGTACACATGCATGCAGCATGGGGTCTCCTGGGACTGGAGCATGCATCGGCAGGCAGAAGCTAGCCGCCATGCATGATAAATAAAGATTCTAAGCCTGGCCAAAAGCTTACACCAGCTGCAGAGGTTAGCCACCATGCATGTCTAAACAGGCCACGTGGGGGCTGTGCTGTGTACTTGTGTGGGAGATCTCGGTTCATCCGTGCGTACTCCGGCCACCGCTCGCCGGAGTAGACACTCTTTACCGCCGCCGCTACATCATGCTACACTAAAATTACCATCGTGCTATCCTTCGTGATTCAGCTCACTGAAGTTACATACTATGTCATTCGTTGTAATAAATTCATCTTATCTGATTCGATATCTTCAAATTTTAAGTAGAATTGAATATAGGATTTGCCAGCCTTCACTATTATCTAGACAATTGCTTGCAACATGCCGTGCCGTATAGTGCGTAGCATAACCACCCACGATAAATTAAACCCCACATATACAACCTACATGGTGACCATAGCACTAATCTTCTAAAGATGTACGTACACCACTTTTGTGACGTACCCTGGGTTTGTCGAATGAATATCCAAAGTAAAAAAGTATACATTTCTAACCAAAAAAAATTCATAAACTCGTAATAACATAATTGGAGTAAAAATTATGAAAATTACAGTTTAACTTGATATCGTTTCATCTCTTGAAAATGTTCGGTGATATTACTATTCTTAACTTATAGAAAAAGTTGCTCAAGAAATATAACCAAGCAATCATTTAGGTATTGGTCCCATTCTATCTTTTAACTTATTATTCACATAATTTATTAAGATATACTCTGTCAACACTAGCCCCTTCTAAGACTAGAATTAGCACCAATCTAAAAAACTTATACACAATTACATTCTTCGTTGTTTGAAATGCCATAGTCGAAGCTCAGCTAGAATTTTACTTATGTAATATTTCATCTATATATGTATCAATGATGAAGTGTGTAAGTTGAATGGGAAGATACATCAACTCTATGTTTGAGAAAACTTTTGATAAAATTGAGCATGTTCTGTCAAGTTGCCCTTGTCATAAATAACGAATAAATCAGCATGATTCATGTCATACAAAGAAAGACTTATATATGTGTTTACCTCATCAATATCCTATCTTTGAGATTTGGAAGTTATCTATGATTAACACTTTAAAACATATCAATATGAAAACAATGGGTACATATATGATTTTTTAATTGAGAATACATTAATTTTGGTCCATCTCACCATACACATTAATTTTGGATGTACATCAATGATCGACGTGGATGTACACATGCAGCATGGGGTCTCCTGGGAGCATGCATCGGCAGGCAGAAGCCGCCATGCATGATAAATAAAGATTCTAAAGCCTGGCCAATTAAAAGCTTACACCAGCAGATTAGCCACCATGCATGTCTAAACAGGCCACGTGCGCGGGGGCTGTGCTGTGTACTTGCGTGGGATATCTCGGTTCATCCGTGCGTACTCCGGCCACCGCTCGCCGGAGTAGACACTGTTTGTCCCCGCCGTTCTACCATGCTACTCTAAAATTACCATAATGCTATCCGTCGTGATTCAGCTCGCAGAAGCTACGTACGTACTATGTCATCCGTTTTAACAAACTCGTCTTGTTTGATTGAACATCTTTAAATTGTATGTAGAATTGAATACAGAGTTTGTCAGCCTTCACTATTATCTAGACAATTCCTTGCAACAAGCCGTGCCACATAGTGCGTAGAATAACCACCCACGATAAATTAAACCCCACATATACAACCTACATGGTGACCGTAGCACTAATCTTCTAAAGATGTACACCACTTTTGTGGCGTATCCTGGGTTTTGTCGAATGGATATCCAAAATAAAAAAAAGTATACATTTCTAACCATAAAAATTCATAAACTCGTAATAACACAATTGGAGTAAAAATTATGAAAATTACAGTTTAACTTGACATCGTTTCATCTCTTGAAAATGTTCGGTGATATTACTATTCTTAACTTATAGAAAAAGTTTCTCAAGAAATATAACCAAGCAATCATATAGGTATTAATTGGTCCCATTCTATCTTTTAACTTATTATTCACATAATTTATTAAGATATACTCTGTCAACACTAGCCCCTTCTAAGACTAGAATTAGCACCAATCTAAAAAACTTATACACAATTACATTCTTCGTTGTTTGAAACGCCATAGTCGAAGCTCAGCTAGAATTTTACTTATGTAATATTTCTTCTATATAAGTATCAATGACAAAGTGTGTAAGTTGAAGGGGAAGATACATCAACTCTATGTTTGAGAAATCTTTTGATAAAATTGAGCATGTTCTGTCAAGTTGCCCTTGTCATAAACAGCGAATAAATCAGCATGATTCATGTCATAAAAGAAGGAATTATATATGTGTTTACCTCATCAATATCCTATCATTGAGATTTGGAAGTTATCTATGATTAATACTGTAAAACATATCAATATGAAAACAATGGGTACATATATGATTTTTTAATTGAGAATACATTAATTTTGGTCCATCTCACCATACACATTAATTTTGGGGTGGGAAAGGGGGAGTTTAGCACCAGTTTAGCTCCTCCAAGGGGCTAGAAGTGCTAAACGATTTTAGTCCGTTTTCTAGTCCTTGTGTTTGGTTTTCTAGCCCTAAAGTGACTAGAATCTAGTCAGTTTGCTCTAGCACATGAGATCCAAACAGGCCCTATGTCGTCCGTTTTAACAAACTCATCTAGCTTGATTGAACAACTTTAAATTGTATGTAGAATTGAATACAGAGTTTGTCAGCCTTTACTATTATCTAGACAATCGCTTGCAACATGCCGTGCCGTATAGTGCGTATAGTATAACCACCAACGATCGATAAATTAAACCCCACATATATATACAACCTACATGGTGACCGTAGCACTAATCTTCTAAAGATGTACACCACTTTTGTGGCGTACTTTGGGTTTGTCGAATGAATATCCAAGGTAAAAAAAGTATACATTTCTAACCATAAAAAATTCATAAACTCGTAATAACATAATTGGAGTAAAAAATATGAAAATTACAGTTTAACTTGACATCGTTTCATCTCTTGAAAAGTTCTGTGATATTACTATTCTTAACTTATAGAAAAAGTTGCTCAAGAAATATAACCAAGCAATCATTTAGGTATTGATCCCATTCTATTTGTTAACTTATTATTCACATAATTTATTAAGAAATACTCTGTCAACACTAGCACCTTCTAAGACTAGAATTAGCACCAATCTAAAAAACTTATACACAATTACATTCTTCTTTGTTTGAATCGCCATAGTTGAAGCTCAGCTAGAATTTTACTTACGTAATATTTCATCTATATAAGTATCAATGACGAAGTGTGTAAGTTGAAAGGGAAGATACATCAACTCTATGTTTGAGAAATCTTTTGATAAAATTGAGCATGTTTTGTCAAGTTGCCCTTGTCATAAACAGCGAATAAATCAGCATGATTCATGTCATACAAAGAAGGAGTTATATATGTGTTTACCTCATCAATATCCTATCATTGAGATTTGGAAGTTATCTATGGTTAACACTTTAAAACATATCAATATGAAAACAATTAATGGGTATATATATAATTTTTTTAATTGAGAATACATTAATTTTGGTCCATCTCACTATACACACTTGTGTATATATACCCTCATATATATATTCGATTCTTTTTAAAAAATAATAGTGATTCAGCTGAATAGCCACGAAGGGCCGCTCCACCGTGCTTCCACGCATGTATTATTAGTGATCATCCATGTTCGTCCATTTTTTCCCCCCGAACTAGCCGACAGCCAGCATCTGCATGCGCTACGTTTGCTGCTCGGTTGAAACACATGAAAAACCAAAATTTTTTTTGCACGCGATCCATCTCGAACGGGTCACGGACCTACGCGTGATGTCACACGGAGCGGTACGCGTACGTACGTGCGGGATCAATCAGGGCGCGCGCGCCCTCTAATTTGCCGCACGTGCAGGATCAATCAGGGCGCGCGTGGCCGTGCGGTGCATGCATGCATGTCCACACGAAAAATGCCGCCGCGACCACTGTTGCTGCGTGTGATTTTAACATGACATGCAGTGAGCCATCGCATGCATGCAGCGAGTGGCAGGGCGCACGCACGTACGTACAGGGGGCCGGGGCGCATGCATGCAGTGCAACGCACGGCACGTACGTACGTACGCACGTACGACATGCAGGCCGGCCGGCGCCTTCAAAAATTTTTCTTTTCTTTTTCCTTTTGAGCGTAGCAGAAAAAAGGCTCGACGTCACGCACGCACGTACAGCCGGGGGCTTCCCAAGTCAACTCAGGGCTGTGCATCTGATTCTGCATGTCTTGGGTTTGCAAGGCTGCCGCGTGCTGGCGAGTGGCGACTGATCACTCTCTGACTCTGAGGAGGAGGGAGGCTGAAGTGGGTGAGGTCAGTGCACTCACTGTTCGCCACACCCGTGGCCGTGTGCTGCTTGCTCAGCTGCGGCTGCTCCCTGGTCGCGGAGCTGACTTTGACCACACTTGTGGAGCATAGTTCCTGAGCTGTCCCGCGCATCGATTGGAGCGGCGGCTAGCTAGAGCATCTGAGCATGCATGCATGCTTCCGTCCCGAGTTTGCTGGCGATCGATGCGAAACGGATTGGCGCGGCTCGCCGTTTCCGAGGCGCCCAGAAGGATGGGCTAGCTTTCGAGGTTTGATTTGAAGGCTTGGTACGCGCATTTCACGGCGGCATCGTATCAGAGCATGTACGTTGGCACGTTGCTGCTTATCCATCGATCTCCAAACTCTACCGGTTGGTACGAGAGCTCGTGTCCAATACATGAATGAGTCAATGATAGTACTCGTATCCTAATATGCGTTGTATATAAGAAGATATCTCTGATGTGACCGGTCATGACACGATCTAACTGTAATGCAGGGAAGACAGGGTCAACGATAAGCACGTGACTACAACGTCCTGGAAAGTGCGATATATGCTTATGCTGATTGAGAAGAGAGCGCTCAAAGTCAGAGCCCCGCATGTGTATGCAATCATACCGAACCGTGTTATCAAATATTGTATCTTCAATGTCGTCTAGATCTTACGTGGTAATTAAGGCCCAGTTCTTTTCATCTTAACCGCTTAACGTCTTAATAGCTTAACGACTTATCTAAATTTTGAAAACACATATGCTTTGAGTTTTTTTAGTCCGTTTTTTCGCTGTTTTCAAGGTGGGTTCTAACACTTTAAAAAAACAAGTCAAACGAAATGTATCTGAATCTCGAGACTATCTCAAGAAGCTCTCGAAGTTCAATCATTTCAGCTGTTCATCCGTTTAGATCAGCTCAAAAGAACAGGGCCTAAAATGATAACAAGTGGTATCAGAGTCAAGATCTGTAACCTAAAACATCTCATGTAGATCGCACGGGTTGTCGAATGAGTTCCGATGTGTGATGGGGAAAATTGTTGGGTTTAGTGCCACATCAGATATTGATGATGAGCGAGCAAAACTTAAAATGTGGAGGTGTCTCTCAGCCACCATGCTAATCTTTTGGTTGAGTTGGCTTATAATCTTGGTTGTGACTCTAGTTTGGTCAATTAATGGATATAGGAGGCCTGAACCCAAGACCAAGCGTTGATAATGAGGGAGCCGAATCGTTGTGTTGGACCATAAGACGGTACGATCACAACAGGCTCTTAAAATAATTTGTTGTGAGGTGGAGGAAAAAAAGGAAAGAGAAAGATGGTGTTTCTTTAGGAATAGTCGACTATGCGTTCACAACTTTAGACAACAATATGCAATTTTGTTATGGACAACTAATCTAGCTAGATAACATATTGCTAGAGACAATAACTATCTCTAGATGACATACATATTGCTAGAGACGGTAGATGTCTCGACTATCGTGCATGCCCTCAGCAGTAGCAATTATGTAATGCATGTAATTGTAGCAGCAACAAGCTAAGGAGATTTATGTGTTTTTGTGAGTCGTGTAATATATACTGTCTCTTAGAGAAATAAAAGAATTGTGGTATCGAGGGCCATCTAGATATTCTGGTGGTGTGGTTTCTATTTTTGATGTGTAATATTGGAGGTTGATGAGGATCTTGAAACATTGTCGTTAACTATATAATTCCGTTATCTTGGCAATGGAATGGAGCATGCCCCTTTGTAGGGAAAAAAAAAAAGAAATAGTAGAAGCAAGCTGTTTGGGCTATTGGCGTTTTCTGGCTATCACGGAGCACCATACATAGGTTTGATTTTTGAACAATATATTGAATTGAGTTAGGTCTTGTTCTTTTCAGCATAAAGTTGGGTTGAGTTGTACTGCACCAAAATTTGTTATTTTTATATAGCCTATATATTGTAATAATTTATAACGATTTTTTCATAACTTTTAGTGTTCATATTAGAGATCTTAAAACTATTTTTTAATTATTTTTCCAACCACTTTATACCCTTTTTCGAGGACTCTCGACTTTTGCTACAGTAAAGCTCACATTTTCTTAACACTGAAAAGAACAAGGTCTTAACCAAAGCCATACTAGTAGTACTACCGATGCAAGATCCGAAAGAAAACCCGATGAGATTTAGCCGAACAGCCCAGCAGTGATCCAAAGCTGCCTACCTATTGGTGTTGTGCTCTTTTTTATCATACTTCCCTTTTTCACCTTTTATTTCCTCGCGCTCCTACCACGTGCACTAAGCGAGCGAGTGGTTTACCCCGTGCCTGGACGGTGAGCAACTCCAATCGGCACTCTATATCTTCCATCTAAAACACTATTAGCGTCATCTCTATCCATCTGTCTAAAATTTCTTCCCAACTTGCATATATGCTCTATCATATAAAGATTTCTTTTCTAAGAAATCACTCTATATCTGCTACGGTGTTACATAGGGCTACCTGAATTTGCTCAACGCCGTGTTTATCGAGGGGCTTCCGTCTCTGTCCACGCAATCGCTGCTCCCGTCAACCGGTCGGGCTGCCTGAGTGATGACACTCTCACATGAGGTTACTGGCCGAAGTATGCATGGCAATCTTTTTTAAATAAATTATTTATTAGGGACATTGATAACAAACAAACTTATTTTATATTGGGATATGAAATAAGCATTATATTAAAACACATATCCATTTAAAAAATGAATGTTAGGACATGTACGATGGTCGAGACAACAGTTTCATGTCACTTATACATAAGACAAAAGATAACTCATAGTACAGTAGGTAGAGATAGCCACACTTTTTTAAACAGGCTGCTCACATATTAAAATTGACTATTATATTGGAGATGATCTAAATTTTCATGCACGTTCTTTTATCTCCATATCATCAACCATTATATATAAAAGTTTTATAAATAATTTAGAAACATCCGGTCTGTACCATTTGTTTCATCGTATATGTTTATGGGACCGACTTTGTCATAGGCGATTGTATTTTTGATTTGTCCCAGCCCCCAGGCGCCTGCGCGGAACGCAAAATGTAGGCACTTCACATCAGCCGGGAAAAAGTTCTTAAGCCATCGCACGGAGCCCAAGAAGCCAAAACACAAAACGCCAAAAAGCCCATCAATTAAAAAAGAGCAAACCAATCGGACAAGGCCCAACATAAATAACAAAAAAAGCTGACAACCCTAACTACCACACATAAATAGGACCCAGGCACAACTCCCCAAACACAACCAATTTCGACGCCGCTGTCAAGTGGAGCTACGCAAATCTGCTGCACCGGCGGCGATCAGCAGTTGAAGCCAAAAACCCACGCCAGATCAAGCATTAAGGTACATTCTAAAATCATTGGCATCCTCTCGTATGCAAAAAATCACAACACATGGCACTGCAAAAAGCCCAATCACACCATGGAATTCAATTTTTTTTAAAAACAATTCACAATCTGCATACAAAAATTTCACACTTCAAAAGAACAAATTTCAGTGGTACACAATACTGAATTTTGTACATTTGAAAACTGAACTTTGAGAGTACAAGTGAGTAGAGATAAATTATGCAGTCTGCCTACATAGCAATCCAGCACACACAAATAAACACTTCCAGGTTGTATATAACCTGACAGAAAGATATATAAAGCATGGGTACATCATTGAACTATGTAGGTAACAGATGATGGATACCAACAAAAACTCTTCAAACTGTACAACCAGCTTACCACAGGTACATAAAACTAAGCCAACAGCATACTGAGCAGCTTACCTAGAGCATACTTAAAAACAGCAGAAGCAAGACTTGCTAACCTGACATGTGCATATGACTTCACTGAGTACAACACTGTCTGTGCAGAAATCAACAAAGGATCCAACCAATTCAGTGTCAACGAACATACAAGAAATCTACGACACATACGTAGTAAGTACCTTTCTGGATGAACAAAACCTTGACATACACATACACAATAAGTTTTAATTTATTTTATTCATTACTAGTTGTTCACCTATGTCCGCTTCAACGTTTTATATGCATGCATTACTAGTTATTCACCTATGTGGCATGACACAAACGTATATCTGATATAAAAATTGGAACCATGCAGACAGCACAATGGAATGAGTTCTGTCCAGATGAAGATTACAACAGCTACACTATACGATGAAGAAAAACACAGATTCGACAAATAACACATAATAGTTGTCTTCAAATTAAAAACATTGCTCAATAAACTTGTTGTTTTACAGATTAGGCTATCACAAGATAGCAACAACTCATTCACTGATATCCTATAGAAGATCACACATTACGTGCATACAAGTACCATTGCAGATATTCAGGTTGAAACAACAACAATTGAAGAGATTTCAAATGACTTATGCAAGGGCGCAACAATGGCAAATGACATCATTCCAAGAAAATCATGAGGTAAAGAAAACAAAATCACAATGAGAACTATAAAAAATTCACACATACCATGGGAATTACATTTTCATATAGATTGGAAATGGTTTGACACATTTGATATATGCAATGTGAAAAAAAAATTCAGATGTACACTACAGCAAGTAGAACTACCTTATCACAAGAGGAAGATAGCTACAACATGATTTCATCAGGCTTGAACTACACAAGGCTACTATAGAGCCCAATCCAGAATGAGGTACACACTTCTACCAAACAAACAAATAGCAAATCTCTTTGCATCATTGTTACCTATCATAACATTTTGGTACTCCTCTTTAATGCCATATGTGCTGAAAAAAGAAATAAAGGACATAGAACAACTGCAACTAGAATACAATTGGCAAAAAAAAAACAATGAAGAAGTTGGACCATACAGAAGCATACAAGAGAGCAGAGATCAAAGATTAGCAAAGCAAACATCAAGACCAGAAATAGAAAATTCAGCGGACAAAACCTTACAACAACAGCAACATGAAGGTGAAAACACAGAACAGCTAACACATGAGGAAATAAACATACATTAAGAGGAAGAAAACATTATAAATGCCCTGGACCAAGTAGATGAAGAAAATGACCTGGTTCCTAAAATTGGAATGATATTTGAGGATGACAAAAAAATCAAAAGACTTCTACACACAAGGCATTCCAGGAATGAAGAAATACAAAATACAAAGGCAAATGTGACACTAGCTTGAAAAAAATCCAGGAAGGCTGTAGACCCTAGTAAGAAAACAAGCAATGCAAGCAACGCAGATATTGCCACAAAGAGGAAAAGAAATTTAGAAGAAGTAACAAGCTGTCCGGCAACCATGGTAGTCACAATGAGAACTATAAAAAATTCACACATACCATAGGAAAAATATTTGCACAGTAACAAGCTCTTAGCATAAGGAACAAAGGGAAGCACTATGTCAGGTAAAGATGCCCAAACTAATATATTGTTGAGTGCACAAGTTTAGTTATTGCCTACATAGCATAGCTGCCAAGATGTACAAAATAAGATGAGCACTACTAATACATACTCTCAACGCCCTTTGAAATAAACTACCATTTACTATTACAAACCAATATGAATCACCTATAAGAAAAAACAAAACGAAAGAATCAGAATTCAGACATTGATAAAGAAACATGCATCCCATAAAATTAAAACAAACTACATAACAGGAAACTAACATTTACAAAAGAAATAACATACATAGAGAAGCTCCAAATGGATTCCTTCGCTTGCTCATCAAGGTTGTGGATGGAGAAAACCAGATCATTCGCCATCTTCATTCATATATTTGGCATATCAAGAGATAAAAACTTGTCAACAAGTTGATCCCTAACGCTGTTCCAAAACTCCATGAATTTGATAACAAATACCCCACAGGCCATAGTCATGGCTGCCAAATAAACATTCAAAAACAACCAGAACAAAATGATTGATAAAAAAAGATTAAAAGCAACTACCAGTCATACAAACATACAAAAAGGAAAAGAATTGAACAAAAAAAATCAAACAAACTTACATATTGGACTGTTTCGGCACAACAGGATAAATAGTCTCAAAATCTGAGAAGATCATCTGCTTCCTAGTCAGTTGAAACCAAGATTTTAAGAAATTTGGTATCTACAAGTTAGAGCAAATATAGAAGATTAGGCACATACACAACACCTTCAAAAAAGACTATGAAAATTCTAAAATTAAAATACATTAAAAAAATAAGATCCAGCAATACGGACCATTGTTTCCCTTGCATATACATGAATTTTAGACTCAGCGCCAAACAGAGAATCCAAAAATACAGATTTCTACTCTTTGAGATCGACGTTGAATAGGAACCAATAGTGGTTATACAAACTAGGGAAGTACAGCTGCATTGAAGGAAAAAAATGACAACAAGATACATGGAAAAAACAAGAATGGGCAAAAAAATAAACAAGCAAGCACAAAACACTAACAACATCACTATGGTAAAGCCTGTGAGAAGAGTGTGCTCCAGTGAAACATTTACTTGCTTCACCCCAGCAATGATTTTTTTTTACCATTAGGATGCTTCTCCAGCCAACATTCCTAGAATGTAAGAGTTCAAACATAGACAAACAGAAACTCATAGACAATAAACAAACAGAAGCAATAAAAGAAAAAATAGGAGAAAGGAACACATAGACAATAAACTTACAGCACACTTGTGGAAAACGAAATGTTTTTATTTGTGACAGCAGGACGAAAATCATTGAAAAGTATACGGACATAGCAATTGATAAAGAAATTATCAATGTTGCCTCGAGGCTTCATGCAAGCACCAAGACAATCCATTCTCACATAGCAATTGTCCATATATACAGCATTATTGCTGCAATAACAAATTACATATAAAAATAAGCAGCAAAGGAATAAATAGGTTGTACAAGATAAAATGTGAAAGAAAAATTCAGACATACAACATAGTTGATTTGAGCTGGGACATCCGCAACATATTCTGATAGTACTTTTTCTCCTCAGCACTAACAAGCCATCTCTGAACAGGAACAGAAAATGGAGGCAGCTTCTGAGGATTGGGCTGAACATACCTTCTAGGACCATGGTTGGGTGTTTTAACAAAGGATGACCCAGTCAACATGGCATTGGTCAAAACCTTCTCCACAGATTGAATTTTTCTACAACCCACTATGAAAACATCCCCTTCGGGCGTTGCAACAACAGGAGAATCTTGAGAACTCTACAAAACAAGAAGGATTTAAATCAGAAACCAAACAAAAAGAATCAATAGAAAGAAAATATAACTTAATACCAAAAAAACATTCCACCATTACTATATTGCCAATTGGAGACCGGATTGCGACAGGTGTAACAAAAGGTTTCCTGACCTTACAATTCTGAGCGCATTCCACATCTACTTCTTTATCGAAGAAATGTATAGTACACAAATTAATTGGATCGCACAAAAAAAAATTACGCGGTTAGCAAAAAATTAAAATATGAATAAATCATATGAAAAAACATACGCCAATGGGGTTAAGAGAAGGTGATGGAGTGCAAGCTGCAGACAAATCCTGCAAAAAAATAAAAATAAATAAAGAATAGAAAAAACAACAGGACCAAATACAAAAACAAAATCACCTAATGTACCTCTTCAAGATTCCTACAGCACCATTTACTCTTAGAAGAACTTACACTTGCAAACCTCTGCCCAATAGGCACCCATTTATCTTCATATTCAACATACTTCCCACCATCATCTAAAAATTCAGCAACTCTGAAAATAGGACAACTAGAATCTATCAACATTGGATTACACGGCTCCTTCCCTTTTTAATTTCCTCAAGGTTACTTCCTACAAAAAATACAAAACAAATAAGAAAAATAACCAAAAATATACACTTAACATATTAAAAAACAGAAAAACACCTTCAATTTTGTTTCTATTGCCATTGGTAACATTTTCTCTAATAGGTTGAGCAATAATTTGACCATCAAGCGTTGCAATAGGAGGATCTGCAACGTTTTTCTCACCTGAACCAGATGGTTCAGCAGCACAAATACCTACCACACGCAATGAAAAAACATTACAATATTATCAGCAAACACAAAAATAGAGACACCAGCTGATATTACCAGAATAAACAACTGAAAATTATGAAGACAATAAAAAATCAGATGGATATAAACCTACAACAGGACTTGAGGCATGCTCATCAATACATACGGGTACAGAACCGATTCCGATTCCATCCTTTCTATGATTATGACATGTAACTACATCATCCACACCACTACTCTAAACTAACTGAAAAAATTAATAACACAACAAAAATAGGAGAAGAAAAAATAAAAATATGGAAAAGCGTAAAAACATTAACATACCAAACTTGGTTGATTAAAGGGAGACATAACAGTAGACTTCTTCCTGGACCTGGTTCCACTTGCAATAGAATTGTCTGACGAATTGCCTTGCGACAAATGCAACTCAGACTTCTTCTTTCTTTATTTCGAACCTACTAAAAAATGAACAACAATAAGTACAAATTAAACTAACATATTAAAAATAAAAACAGTAACATAAATCACTAACAATTCATTTCATCATTGGAATTCAACTTGACAGCTGACTTAACAATCTCTTCAGGTTTTGACACAACAGGTTGAGGGAGAACATCAATCACAACAAACCCATCGCTCTAGGTAGCTAGAAGATAAACATCATCCGATAGAGACCTTGGAGAATCATCTTGGACCACGAAACCTTCTTGACTAAACACATCCCCACAGTTCCCATTGCCATTATCATTACCTTCTTCATTACTGCTAGAAATTGTAAAAAAAAAATAAACCAGAAATCAAAACATTGTACAGAAGAAACACCAAAATAAAAAAAATTAAAAACACACATTACCAATGAAACATATTGACATTGGATCCAATGCATTTTGAGTCCTTCAGACAGTCGAACACATTAATGACAAGACCAAGCCCTAACTTCCATGAAGACTCCTCAACATTTTGCCGAAAATGTAAAACCAACTCAGAAATATCATCTTTCACCTAACACAAAAAAATATAAATTCAAAAAATAACTTAATACATCAAAAACATTTACAAATTATAACCTACATGCGCGCAACAAAAATTACAACTGAAAAAAACAAACACAGCAAACAAATAGAATACCTTGCATGGCAAAACATTGCAAACACAAGAATCTGGCGAATCCCTAACTGACTTTTCATCTTGATCAATTAAATGAGAAGCACCATAGCAGGTATCACTTATATCTTTAATCTGAAAGATACAAAATTAAAAATAAAGCAAGAACCAGTCAACATAAAGATAAATTAAACTAAAATAACTGACATTCAAACAACAATTAAAATGAAAAACTACATAAAAATAAATACTAACCGGACGACAACCAAAGCTTTTAGGACCAATCGAGTCGTAAATTGAAAACTCCTTTACCATTTCACCATGCCAAATACATATCCTTGGAATACTTTGAAGAATTTTTCTTAAACCAAAATCAAGGAAGTCCAAATAATACACCTGGTCAGCAAGGAAAAAGTTAAACTAACAGAATACTTAAAAAGGCAAATCACCATTCACAAAATACTTACAGCAATAAAATACATACAACCACCCAGTGTATTGTTTGCATGTTTCCGAAGCTTCTGTTTCTGGTATTTCCTGATAGAGTTCATCAACCAATCGTACACATACTTGGACCAGATGTAATCCTTGATTTTATCAACATCTATGATGCTGCCAACATAACTTGGACTTGGATAGGCAGATGAGTTTGCACAAAGAAAACATGACACAGCAACATCCATGAAAGATCTGAACATTTTCTCGGGAGTTGAACTTTTCCTTGTTGCAATTGAACCAAATGTCTTAATAGTTGGCATTGAACTTTCACCAAACAGAGACAGGAAACCCAACTTATCAGCTTCATCAGACTTTGGAATTTCAAGACCACCAAAAGGAATTCCAAGAACACAATGGACAAATTCAACACTAATAGGCAAACACCGATTGCCAACTACAATGTCCGAACAAGAGATGTTCACATTCCATTGCACAAATGCCCATGGGACATGACACCCCCTTGAAGTTCAATAAATTTTCAAACCCATATTTCCGAATAGTTTCTTTATTATTATTAGTCATCAAAAAAATTACATCATGGAAGAAAGCCCGATTGCATCTACTAAATGGAACCACAGGAATAGAATGTTTCGGCTGTTTAATTTTCTACGTACAGAAAAAACATCTACTCAGCCCCATCGGATGATGAAACAAACAATTTCAAACTAAACCAAATTAAAAGATAAAAATACATAAGAAAACAGAACATGCCATATAGGAAAAGAGCAAAACATTAAAAAATACAAATAAAAAATCATAACAATAAAAAATAAATTTCAGTGCGCTCAACTACTGAAAAACAATAGCAACAAAAGTGAAAATTTACCAACATAATTTAAATAACTAAAAATGAAGAAGAAAATGACTAATAACATAAGTGCAAACATTAATACGGATTAAAAACTACAAATCTAAGTTAAAAAACTACAAAGCTAAGCAAACATTGGTGCAAAAAGAAAAAAATACATCAAGGCTCAGAAAAAAATCATGTATAAATATGATAACAAGCAAGACATATTCACACTAAGAACATCAAAGGAGGAAAGCATACCTTCGTACGTGTACAAGATCTTTTTTTAGTTTTTGCACTCTTCTTTATTTGATTCTTAACCTGCAAAACGAAGTAGATACATTAGCCTAAACATACAAGCCAAACATATCAATACCTCCCAACGAATAAAAAAGAACAACAATATGGATTTAAAAACACACCAGCTCAAACAACTTCTCATAAACCACTCCATCAGAGGAAGAATTGTCCTCTGAATTCACTTCTTCATATGATCCCTCGGCTGAATAATCTGATTCTTCATCACTGCTATTCTTTACAACACAATCACTACTGTCATCAATGCCATCTACAATTTTAGATTTTTTTTTTCTTCTTGATATGTGCATCTGCCCACAACAAGATGAACACATATAAAATTGAAGGATCACAAATAGGAGGATACTTATAACAAAGCATGCCATACCATGACTATCCAAATCAACTTGCTTGCCAATAGGATCAAACTTCCGCTTTCTCATCAATGAAAACATTAAACAGGAAATTCCCAACTATTACAAATACATACCTCAATACATAAAACAAGCAAAGCTCCAAATTAAAACATCACAACTCTTAAAAAAATTCATCTAATAATCAGAAAATACAACCAAATAACAAACAACAATGGTTCAAAATGACCTTCCAAATTTATATAGCCACTTGAGGATGCAGTCAACGGCACTGGTTTACTAATCATACAACAAAATAGATCGCGAGCTACATGAGGAAATCATGGATTTATGACTGCATGAGGACATCGAGTCTGGCATAACAGCAACCCACAAAGGGGGGAACGACTAGATCCAGCAACGCGAAATACCACATTCTACAGCCCATAATGGAACAAACACAGACTACGAATAAATCACAAACATTACAAATCAAACTAAGCTACAACGCTCTACCCAAATCTAATCTAAAAAAACATCTGCCCAGCATTTCCATGAACAATAAAAAATCAGACTACCCCCATAAAAATCTGACCAGTATTTCCAACACAATACGCGTACCCATCAACGCGAAAATGACAAACCAAACAACCCCTAACCTCAGATAACTAGCAAGCACAACCATCAAATCCGTCGAATTACGGACTAAAACCTAGCAATCGACGCGAGTAAAAAAATAGGACGAAGCAAACTAGGAGCAGCTCCAATTACCTCTTAGACGCCGGAGTCGCCGGCGAAGATAATCCCTCCAACACGTCGGAGTCGCCGGCGAAGAGAAATCCTCCGAGGAGCCGGAGTAGCCAAATATCGCCGGAGAAAACAACAGGCGGAGAAAATGGGGAAACAAATATAGGCGAACTGTCGGCTTCGGACACCCTCTCTCAAAAACAGTGCGCGGAATAAAAAAATTGAAAACACGGCATAAAACCGCCACGACTGTAGAGGACACGTGGACGGACGAGAACGTCGCCTGCGCGAAAGAGATAATGCAGGCACCTACAAGCAAGCAAAATCGAATATGTATTGGTCCTATCTTATTAGATGTGGATCGTTCTGTTGTTAAATCTGGAAGCATCAAACTGTCAATTCTTGTGCTAGTGTTGAACATTCTGTTATGCCTCGAAGTGTCAATTCTTGGAAGTTGACCATCGAAGCGGACATTTACGGCCCTTGTTTAAATCCATATTGACTCCCCCTCTGCCTACGAGGATGTTTACTTGCAGATTAACTGTTATTAGGGATATGCATGGGATTATGAGATATTTCCTTGCTAATTATGCGGGTATTTGGAGTATCTACTCCTTAGAAGGGCTATTAGTCTATGACCAGCTCCTGTTAAGCATGAAACCTAAAGGAATACTAACATTTTTCCTGTCTATATTAATTCTAGTCCCTTGAGTTGCAATCATGTAGTAATTGTGACGAGAGGTGCGATAGGGCATTGATTGCCTGCTAATGATGAAGTTGTACAGCATGCTATTGAACTTGCTTCTGCGCATGTACAACTCACACATCACATGGAGAGGGTTCTACAAGCTGCTGCTGGATGCAATGGTTAATTTTACGATAGTTTTTGTTTCTACTTCTTTGCTGGACTTGAAGTATATGCCTGGCTGGCCTATTTTCTAGGACACGATTTCTATTGAATTAACAAGTTTTTTGTTGTGATCACAGTTTTTTACCCAGTAAGCATCAAGCATGTGACTGCAATACAGTTGACCCTACAGCAGAATACCCAGCCAGTTTATTTGGCACTGATCAGCGCCTTGGACCTTGGTTCACTTGAGAATTACAGCAACACTGGGCCCTTTTGGAGTTATTCGTCACTGGTCCTTGATAGATTTAAGTATTGGGAGGTCATTTTCATGGCATCATTGCTTGCTAGCTAGTGTGGTCACTCCAGAAGCAGGGAGGGATCAGAACAATTTTATTTTCGTTTCAGAAATGACTCCTCTGACCGACGGAGTCCATAATATTGTGAGAGTTACGCGTGATGATCATCATCGGTTTTTCTTATGTGAAGCTCCATCACCTCCAACTCCAAGCTAGGCTACAACAAGGTATCTCGATCTTGGAGTTGCATCTGTTGGTGATCTAATTAGACTGCACAATACTCATATTGTCTGTTTAGGGTTAAGATTATTGTTGTTGCTGTATAAGAAGATAGCAGCTCGTCATGAAAAAACGTGAAATTAAACTGAATTCTGGCATCTTGTATGGTGCGTGGTAGGCTCTGATTTAGACAGGTCAGATGAGCATGGAGTGCAGTGGATCCAAGTTGGCAGTACCTCTTTCAGAAGCAGTCCCCACTGGCTGCAGATGGATGAATAATATGGCATTGCTTTCATTCATGTGCTTGCTTCTCTTACGGGCAGAATACATGCTAGCTGTTCAATCGACATAAACTTCTGTGGATGAATCAAACTAGACGAAAGGGATTGTGGAATCGACACCGGTCGGTTTTCTTCTGCTTCTGCATCAGCTAGCTCTGCCGAATGCCAGCTGCATATCTATCTACGCATACGGATGAACAAATGGATGATTATCACCTCATTGTTGTATATTAATCTTTGCTAACCTTGCTGTACATATGAATATATGATGTGAGCACTGAGCAGAGTAGGGGAACTAGGCTGGTGCTACAGTGGTATACACATGATCCTGAAGCTGAAGTGGGCCCTGCAGAGAAGAAACAGGGTGCAGGTACTACAAAATTGATGTATCATCATTAGTCATTGCTGATTGTATTCATTCCCACTGGCAGACTACATGCATATCAATCATACGTTACAACCTGTCCTCTAGTACTAGTGCATCTGCAGTATGGACGCACGGTTGGAATCAAAAGAAGCAGCTCAGGGCTCATCGCCAGATCAGGTATACACAGACTTATTACAGTCTAAAACAAAACATGATACTCTGATCAACAACTTGTATGTACAGACTACATACATCAGGTAGGGGGAGCAGAGCCCATAAGCAGAGCAAAATTTGGGCTCCAATCGACGGATCGATCTATCTATCAACATTGTTGCCATCTTAGGCTAGCAAAGATCCATCCATGGATGGCACGACAGTGACACTCCCTGGAAGAAGAAGAAGAAGAAGAAGAAGAAGAAGAAGAAGAAGATGAAGATGCATGCGCCATGCCCAATTGCCCATGGCACAATCATGAGGCAGATTCAGCCATCATGCCTGTGATTGTGTGGGCATACAAATATACAATTACACGAGGAAGAAAAAGATTTAGCGGAGCATGATGGTTGGGTGCTGCTGCTGGAGCCTGGAGCTGGGGGCGGTTGGGGAGGATGGAGACAACGACATTGACATGGCGGTGCCGGTGCTGTTGCTGTAGGCGGTGGCGATGTCATGGGCAACCCTGACAGCGTCGAGGGAGACACCGGAGAGGCCCCTCCGCGTGAAGCCAACGGAGTAGAGCCCTGACTCCCCCATGGCCTTCCACCCTCGGAACGCCACCTTCGGGTACCCTTCCCCAGTGAACCACTCACTCCCCTGCACCCACCATTAATTCTCACCCCCATGCATGTTAATGTTACTACAAACACCATGCACCACATCATCTTATTAAATGTACAAGCGGGGATTGAGATGCTCCGTTGCAGCTACGTGGCGGGCCTCCCCGCCAGGCCTAGCGACGGCCGTCCGATCGCGCGAACCTTACAGATCCGGCCGTCCGTTTCGTTTTTACGTGTAAAACGTTTTTTTCCCGCATCTCTCAGGCAAGTGGGTGGTTTGCCCGGTTGGTTTGCTTAGCCCGTTCGTACGTAGCCCGCCCAGGTTCGAATCCCGCGTCCCCCTTTTTTTCTCCGCTTTTTTCCCCTGCCGCGCTGGGCTTCACGCGCGCGCGCTCGCCGCGCGCTGGGCGCGTCTGCGCGCTGCGGCCGCAGCCGCATTTTCCCGCGCGCCACGAGCGTTTTCCCGCGCGCCACGAGCGTTTTCCCGCGCGCCCGTGGCGCCAGCGCTCCCGGCCCCGCGTTTTCCAGCGCGCCCGTGGTGCCAGCGCTTTTCCTGGCCTCAGGCGCGCCACGTGGTTTGCAGTTGAAATAACCTTTTTACTTTTAAAAATAGATTTATTTGATTTTCTACGAGTCCCTGCTAATAATTGGTACAGAGTATAACCTAAGAACCGGATCCCTTTTTAACAAAACAGAACAAGCAAATGATAGTTAAGGTGAAAAAGGAAAAATAAGGGCAGCGGTACGAAACCATGAATCGAACTTAGGACCTGCAATTTACGTAAAGATGCTCTCACCACTTAGCTACTTGCGGCTTCAAGTCTTTATGAAGCATTTTTCTTTACTAATTCTTCCTTACCATCCATATTTCCATATATCATATTACTGCTTTTCTAAAAATTGAGGAGGTGCACGAGCATACCGAGAACCTTCTGGATCCATCCCCGGTACTTAGACAATGGTTCAAGCAACCAAATGACAGGACGAAGGCCCTTTTTTGTGAAGTTGGATAAGTGTTTTGAAATACAAGTTCAATTTGGTAATTTGGTAATGAATCTATTGTGGGCATTAACGAGAAGAGGTCAATTTTTCTCCGGTGCAAGAATGGAGAACAACGTTTGCTCTCTGAGGTATATTTTATATTGAGTCTCTCCATGAACGTCATCAATTTGGGATAGTTAATTTGTTGACAGCGAGTGCAAAGACATCAAGATCTATTGGTTTATGAGCGAAGTGGGAAGCTTTCCATGAGGTCAAAGATCCAAAGTTAGGTTATATATGATTCAATTGAACATATATAGTAATGAGCATAGTCAACAAGAAGCGCATAAAGAGGTTGTGCCACATGATATGTTTAAACAGGGAACATCACATGCAACTACAACCGACCTATCAGATGTGATGATGTCAGATTCTTTCTATGTCATAGAGGAGGCCACAAATATGAAGAAAGATGAGGAGGAGGAGATGATGATGATGACACTGACGACAGTGGTATTCCAACGTAGTTTGAATGCCCTTGTCAGCACCAAAATGGTTCATGTTGAATCTGAGCTCGTTCACAATGTTGCACTATCCAAGAAGAATAATCAAGTATGCAGGAGAGACTTCAAGCTGCAACACGTCAAGATTGTGAAATGTCAGATGGACATGGGAACGGTGCGAGGAGGCAGATACATCAACTTATTGGATTGCATCAAGTTTGTGGAGATATGCCAAGAGATTATGTTAGGATTTTTTGATACTAGATCTAGATGACACATTAGACATGATATTTGGTAACACAGTTAGTCTGCGGGGCTCTAACTATGGATTCTCCTCCCCTATTAAGCATAAGCACACTGAACCATCCGGGTCGTGGCCATAAGACGGCCGTTGGCCCCTGCACGTCCTGCACTACAATTAGGTCGTCATAACCGGTTACACCAGGAGTACCTTCATGTTTATACAGGAGAGCGGGATACGAGTCCGACCCTAACAAGACCCACCCCTGCCGGCCTATTACAGCTCAGAGTTCTTGTAATCGACTCATACATGTATTCAACACAAATTTTAACGGATTATGATCAAGATTAGGGGGTAATTGTTACATCTAAGTATCTAATGTATTTTCTTTGCTATGTAAAGCTAAAAAAACCCCATTGTTTTGGCCATCGAGCTGGACGACACCAAAAGCACGTTTGGTTGTGTCGGTGATTAGTGTAGCCAAAGCAAATCAAACTTGGTGAAAATTAATCGGTCTTCGAATTGGTGGGAGGCTATGCATGGCGCTGGAACGGCAGAGCACTGACAAAAAGCCGTTCCCATGACACGTCGGCGAGCCACAACGTACATGGGAGCGTATATACTTTGGTGCTCCTCGGCTTTAGGAGTGGAGATCGATTTTAGGGCTAAAATTAACCAACACAGACAGGAGGAAACAACGCAAAATGAAGCATGTTTTGGGTCCTCTCATCTGTGCAGACAGTTGAGTAGATGTAAGAAAAAAAATATTAATTTGAACCTTAGCCCCAATGTTATATTTAATTGGTTATTTACTAAAATTCCCTTTTGGGGGAGAGGGGCCAGGTAGATTGTTAGTGTGGATGGTTTAGAAGATATAATTGAGGGGCATGTATGGTTGGATTTTATTTATTTATTTGGCAGAATTTATTGGCATATCTTAACCAAACCCTTCGCGCACGCTCGTCGTGCGTTAATTTGTACGATCTGAGAAAGCTTACCTGTCTTATATTTTAGGCGTTTTATCTGTATTCGATTTATGGCTCGTTGTTTTGTCTGGTTGCATAATACGGCTAATCTGATAGATGTTGCTCATGTTCATTCGGCAAATCCATCTTGTAGTACACATATACATATGTAAAATCCAAGGATTGCTAGCTAGCTAGCTCCACGGCACATGTATACTATTTGCATTGTTTAACTCGTTTTGATTTGTCGTCTTACAGTGCAACCGCCAAGCTACTTGTGTCTGTCAGTCCATTTCTGAGTCTGTATATGTTTATGGCGACTGATCAGATCATCATGGATGACATCCATTCATATACTCGCTAGCGAGGGCGCCGATCTGATCATGTATACCCCAATTTCCATTGAATGAAATTCAGCTAGCTATGTATACATATCCTAATTAATTTTGTTTTGGTGGTTGTTTAAGTTCCCTAAAGGAAAAATATTATTTGAGAAGATTAAGGATCGATGCATATGTGGAATTATATTTATTGTAGGGGATACCATATATATACTATATGTTTTGAGTTTGGAACAAGTGTACTGTACCTGGAGCCACTGCGGGACGTTGCTGTGGTAGCCGGTGGCGAGTATGATGGCGTCGGCGGCGACGGAGCGGCCGTCGACGAGGTCGGCGCCGGCGGGCGTGAGGCGGGCGATGGCGGGCACGACCTTGATGTGGCCGGAGCGGATCCTGGCGAGGGCGCCGATGTCGAGCACGGGCGTCCTGCCCTTGGTGTTCTTCAGCTCGAGGGGCCCGCCCTTGGAGGGGCGGCGCAGGCCGAGCTTGGCGAGGTCGCCGAGGAAGACGGCGGCGAGGAGGACGAGGATCCTGTCGACGAGCCGGAGCGGGAGGAAGCGGAGGAGGAAGACGGCGAGGGAGAAGGTGGCGACGCCGAGCATCTCCCGCGGGAGGACGTGCACCGAGTCCCTGACCACCATGCGCGGGGAGGCATTGTGCTCGCACAGGTCCAGGCACACCTCCATGCCGGAGTTGCCGCACCCCACCACCAGCACGCGCTTCCCGCGGTAGGGCTCGCCGGACTTGTAGTCGGAGACGTGGGTGACGGGGCCCGCGAAGGAGGCAGCGCCGGCGAGCTCCGGGACCACGCGCTCCGCGTTCTCGCCGCTGGCCACCACCAGCCACGGGGCCAGGAACTCCAGCTCCGGCTGCTCCGGCTGCTCGGCGACTCTGACCCTGACCCTCCAGCGGCGTGGCTGGTGGTCAAAGCGCGCGGAGACGACGGCGTGGCGGAAGCGGGGGCGGACGTGGAAGCGGGCGGCGTAGGCGTGGAGGTAGGCGACGAACTGGTGCTTGGTGGGGTACTCCGGGTAGGCGGCCGGGAAGGCCATGCCGGGGAGCTCGCAGAAGCGCTTCGGCAGGTGCAGCCGGAGACGGTCGTAGGTGCGCCGCTGCCACAGCGACGCGATGCACTCCGCCCGCTCCAGCACCACCGCCGGCACCCCGCGCCGCCCCAGGCACGCCGCCACCGCCAGCCCCGCCGGCCCAGCGCCCACGACGATCGGCCCATCCACCCACACCGCCTCCATGCCCGGCCGGCGACCTAGCTATCGAGATCACTCAAGAGCTTCCCTCCCTATATGGAAGAGTACAGGAGATCGATCGATCGATAGAGGAGGAGGAGGAGGAGGAGGAGGAGGTCATGGACTGGACGACGGCGGCGGCGGATGGAGGAGGCCGGCCGGCCGGCTTAAATAGGGCCCAGAGGGGAGGGGATCAACGTACAGGATGGAGCTAATTAGTGGAGTATATATAATTCATTAATCCTGCTGCTACAGTGCTGCTCTCCCAGTCACCCTCTCGCTATTGCACTGCCCACTGCGCACCTATATATATACGGCCATCATCTCCATGTACCACCAACACCAACCTGACGTACACCAGTATAAATACCCACTCTCTTAATTTTATCGACTTAATTAATTAAGTGAATACTAATCCAAAAATAACAAAATTCCAAAGGGGCATGCATGCATGCATGAAGTTTCACCATATATTTTGCTAAGGGAGTTCAGAAAATTTTAACCCCATATATGCCTGTTAGGTCTTATATTAAAAGAAAAAGACTATTTCGAATGTTATTCTAGCCATTTCACCTTGAGCAGACCAGTAAAAATGACCCAATACGATTTTCAACTAGCCACCCGCCCCACCCCCTGGCCCATTCGGCCCATGAGCCCATCGTAGCCAAAATTTGGGGGGAAATCTCCCAAATTCCCTATTTCCCCAACCCGGCAACCCTAGCTCTCCCTCACGCAGTCACGCTCACCTCGCCTCACCCGGCCGGCGCAGCCTAGCCCGCCGCTCGCCGCCTCCGGTCGCCCGCTGTTGACACCCAAATTTGGCAGGAAAATCGGATGTGATAATGAAGGGTAAAATTGGAATTTCAGGTTGAATCCGAAATTGGGTCTAATCGGCAAAGAAAGAAAGGCGTGTTGAAGAATACCGATGGACGGAAGACTTCGGAAGAGATACGATCTGATCAGAGGCGCAGCCCGGAGAAATAGGTCGTATCGGTATCGGTATTGTTATAGTATAAATAGGGACTTAAGCCTCGTAGGAAAAGAAGAACAACTCTCAATACACAAAACACTCTCTCGAATCCGTTCGACATCGTCGAAAGGCTTCAACTCGCAGGTAGGGCTATCTCGATGGAATAATCGATTCTCTCCTTGTAACCCGTATGCATGGCTGTATCAATTTGATCTCGTGTGTACAAACCATGTTAGACTGTCTCGGGATTTACCGATCTTTAACATGTTCTTGCATATTGCACTGTCTCGATTTAATCGATCTGTAATGTGCGTTTATCCTGTAATACCGATTGTTAGATATTTCATATGCTTTTCCCGAATTTGATATATGTCGTATAACTTCGTATAATGTATGCTATACGAAGTTATTACGAGAGGATGGGGAATTGATATGATTGGGGAAATATTTCCTCTCCGGCTTGCTTCGCCTCCACAGCGCCTACGACCTCCTCTCTCTCATGCTCTCTATTTGGTTAGTCAACGATGAAGATTGAAGAGAAGAATTTTATTTTTGATTTGTGCATCTGCCCATCTGCGATTCTGCGGCGCTATTATGCTAATGTGCTATGTCAAATTTCAATTGGTTATGAAATTACAGATTGTCGCCTTGTCGGTGAATTGTGATGAAGAGAGGAAGAGGGTCAAGAGATCCCGGATGATGATTTGATACAACGTTTCCAAGCTATGAAGACTCGCAAAGTACTATTATAAGGTGATTTTCTATTTTCCTTGATGTATTGTCGTTTTATATTCATATTTTGCATTATGTGACTATCGGTTGAATATCGACTTAATTAATTAAGTGAATACTAATCCAAAAATAACAAAATTCCAAAGGGGCATGCATCCATGCATGAAGTTTCAATTCACCATATTTTGCTAAGGGAGCGGCTGCATGGCGGTCGCTGCACGCGCGCGCCTCTCTCAAGCCTACCTAGGCGAGGCAAAGGCGACTGACCACGACCACGAGCAAAGATTTTAGTAATAATGCATGCTTGGAATTCACACGCATAAACAAAGAGTACTTTTGTACATGTCAACTTGTAAAAAGTATATATACGCCAAGAGTACATGATCTATATGAGTCAACATTACTTGGGTACTATGCTTCGATGCATAGGTGTTTTATAAATCTGAGACCAGAGTGAACAATCCGAAAAAATCCAGTAAGTGCACAATTTGAAAGCGTAATGTTCTATGCTTGCCACTACAAAAAGTATAATCTAAGATTTGCTGGTCAAAATATCATCCAATATAGAGTTTGCCTCATTTCTACCGTTTCAACTCATTTATGTATCCATTTCTCCACAAAAAATGCCCTCGCCAAAGTTGGAGAAGGTAAAGAGGCGATTGGTCGAAGCTACCAAAGAGGGAGAGATAGGAAAAGCAAGAGAGGTTTCAAAAGTGTTAGCCACCCTAGCAGTTGTGTCGCTAGAAGGCAATAACATCCTCGCCGAAGCTTGGAGAGATAATGAATGCGAGCAAGGAGGAGCTAAAAAGAAGAGAAGCATGGTAATGTGGCAAGGGGAAAAACCATGAGGGGAGGAGTTGCCGCTATCAAAATTAGTCATCGATATGGAACGGAAACCAAGCCATCATTAATTCTTCATATTGACCACGCCTCTGCACATGTTGTGGGACGATAAGCCACGCTAGCACAAAATAGTATTTTTCTACCACAATCACCCCAAGACATCAAGTGAGTAGGACACATGCATGGAGCGTTACCCTTTATGCGCAATCACCGCAGAAGAAAAGTTGGTCAGAGGATGTAATCGATCTCGTCATTGACCGTTTCATCCTTATTGCCGATCAGAACTGAAGCAACCAAATCAACGCTTCTACGGTTCCACACGTTCAAGGAAGGAACGTCTTGCACTAGTGTGCTAGCACTTGCTCGCGCGGCCCAGTCTCTAGAAGGTTCGATGGAGTGGGTAGCTAGGATTTCGTTGTGTCGATTTTTGGCCCACCATGTCACTACATGCTTCCGTTTATATATAATGCATACTAATTAATGAGCTTTTAAGTTAGAGGTCCATATAACAAAATCACTCACAAATCGGTATGTATCCATATAACATAATAATGGATCCAATCCATTATCTATTTGACCCATTAGGTTTTTTGCGCAAACAGTCATGGTATCGGAGACCCTTTGTTAGACACAAGTCAATAGCAGTTACTAGCATGATATACTGACCTTAGAATGCGCAGAACAATCAAGTTCACTGAGCTTTGATACACTAATAATATCTATCCCTTTAACTCAAGACGAGATGTATGTCAACCTCATGATAGCCCGACCATTTGTTTCTTATATATGATGATTACTAAAACTATGATTAATTTTTAAATCTCATTGCCATGGCCATACAGTTTTCAATCCCACCTCATCAAGGGTTCCCACAGATATCCCTCAACAAATTTTATCTTGATCACTCAAACCCTACATTATGTTCCATAGCATACCCAAAAACAGTCTTTATACAATGTAGCAATTTATAGCCCCAAAGGATATCACTATGCCTTGGGACTCAATAACGACTTCAAGCCTAAGGATAATATGCGTATAGCTGTCAAGACAATAGACTGATAGCGCATGTAAAATTATAAACCCAATAGTATCTCGAGGTGGGTCTATTCAACTGATGAGGACTTTTCTACCTCGGATACTCATGGGACAAAGGAACAAAGACCTTCCTCGTGACCACTGACCTTCGACCAACATGCAAGGACCAAATGCATGAGCCAATGTGCAAGAACTAAATTATAAGGTAAATTTGTTTCTTGGGTTGACTAATGATACTTTGGAGAATAGACCGATACAATAATATCCTTATGCTTTCGAACTTGGGCTAGGATCAATTAGGAGACATTAAATCACCAATAGAAGCCATAAAGCAAGTTGGGAATACAAAAGGACTCTATTTGGCCTCCAATGACCAGTATGAGAATAAATAGGCTTAGAGAATGCAAACGGACACCGTTTGGGGTGTGTAAGCACTTGCTGAAAAGTTACTTCGTACACTTTCCAATGGATCTAGCCCCACCTTCAAATTCGTTCTAAGTTGATCACAACGTCGAAAAACTTTTGACGGTTAGAACCGTCTCTAGCCCTTCAGGTGTTGCGCCACCATTACTTGGGGTCATGTTTCCATGTAACTAATGCTGCATGAGAGCACCTCCTTGCAGCCATATCCCTCCTTATATACTGGACAAGCCCCCAACATTTTCTTTTAGGTTTTATTATCATTAGTTGCCCCTTTGTGTGGAACTTCTCCTGATGGGTGACGGGGCTGGAGTCTCGATCTTCTGGTCACATTAGATGGATAATTGTGGTCGATATGAGGCAACGTGAATGATCGGACTGCCAACCACGTAGGTGACTGGAAATCCCGGTGATCGCTAAACCAACACAATGAGCATTATCGACTGAATTGAAGCACAATCTACCTAACCACGAAGGTCAGATCCTACAAGCAACCAAAGAACATGCAAGAACACAAGATAAGCAATCTTAAATTGCGAATATAGTTCATGAACAATTAGAATTGGGGTTCAAAAATTTGGTTTTGTTGATCTAGCCGGCATAAGAAGAATGAGGCAGTCTCGCATGCATGTGGAAAACTTAACTTGTGAGACCATGTGGAGGTCACTCCATGTTGTGATTAATGTTATTGATAAAATTTGTGTGTATTCGAATGGTTTTAGGTGAGGCAAGGTGTCGACGGGTAGCTAACTGGGTGTTATCGTCGGCAATGATTATATATGGGGTGATGAACAAGATCCAAACTCGATGGTAGCACAAGATAGGGGGTCTTTTTTATACAGGTTCAGGCCCTCGCGGTAGAGGTAATACCCTAGTCCCGTGCTCTAGGATTATAGTGGTGATCTGATGATAAATGTGGACGGAGACCATGAATGGGTGTGGAGGTGAAGATCATGATGAAGATCATCATGTGGGGATGCCAAACCAGGGGCTCCCTGCCCGCCTTATATAGTGGGGGGCAGGGTTACAAGGTAGAGTCCTGGTCAGTTACGAGGTAGGATTCCTATCTCTATCCTCTAGACAGATATGTAGTTATCCGGCATTACAATTATATCTTCCCTATTAGGGATAGACTTCTATCTTTATGCCTTTCCTAGTCGGGCAAGCCTTCTAGTGTCCGAGTGGTGCACGTCCTTATCCACCCGACTTGGTCCGTCCCCTGTCAGGTGGTCTCTTAGGCCCTGCGTGTGGGTACCCGGGGTCTATGTTATCCACACAAGGCATGCCGTAGAAATTTCCTTAGTGTTGGCATTGTTTCGTATTTTTGAGGATCTTTCGCGCTCAAAAAGTTAAGTTTTGTACATGAAAATGGTAGAGAATTTTGAGGCACATCTTTTTCGTGCTGACAACCTTTTTTATCTGAGCATTAGGAAAAATAAAAAAAAGATCAACAAGATTGATGTATATGGAAAAGTGAATGAATATGGGAATTTTTTGGGCGGTTTTGTCAATGCTTTGTTTTCGTATGCATATAATGGTTAATTCATGATGGAAATGAACTACCTCACATGTATCAAGGAATATTTGGGTTTTTGGATGGACTAATCTTTTGGCACATGCCTATCAGGATTGTTGTCAACAACGGTTGTGGACGCGAACTAAAGGTTCAGGGGTCCTAGACGGTGAGGAGGTTGCACGAGATGGTCGAAATAGGACTTGGGGTGAAAAAGATGTTGTGGGATATGGAACACAACTAGCGAGTGGGGCTGGAGCACGGAAGGAGGATCGCGGGCGTCAGAAACTTTGCAATTGAGTTGAACCGCCTGCGTCCGATGTGAGGGCCCAAGTGGGCAAGTACAAGAGTAGGATATGCGAAGCATATTTGCTAAGGAGAGGGGGAGCCTCCCAACATTTCTCTTGTGCTAAGTTTTGGGGTGTAATGATCACTACAGGAAACGTCAGTAGTGTCGAGTGCCTAAACCGTCGATACAAATACACAAGCCGTCGGGACAAGCTACTCTCGACGGCCAGCCATCGAGTGAAGACCGTCGAGAGAGGCACACTTTCTCGACGGCTCGACCGTCGAGACAGCTTCTCTCGACGGCTAAACAAAAAACTGTTGAGTGCACTGCGACAGACGCCGTTTGGGCATGACGGGCATAATCTCAACGGGCACCTAATAACAGTCGAGTCAAAGGGTCACAGAGTCTCGATAGCCCCGTGCAAACAGTCGAGAGACTGGTGGAGCGGGCCCCATGAAACCTCCCTGGACGGGTCACGTACTCTCGACGGCTCGAACTTGACCGTCGAGAGTACCTTGTCTAGAAGTTGTGTAGTCTCGACGGCTCTTTCACGGCCATCGAGAGTATGCCTGTGCAGTAAAAAAATTGTTTAATTTTGCAAAAAAACAGAAAACTGCAGCATCTGCTGCTCCAAGCAGCAACTGTTGCACCTGCAAACCCAAAATGCCCACAATGGATATATATCCCCAATCGTCGCACACATGCGACCACAAGATCACAATTGCACACAAATAATTAAAAAACACAGCACGCATCGATAAGCAACACCGATCCAAATGCACGCACGATATACATATAGAACATCGCAATCCATTGTCCACAAACATACAATAACCAAAACATATACATCGCTAGCTAGCTAGTCACCTAATTCTCGCTAGATGGAGGATCGTCTGCAGGGGGTAGGGACGGCTGGGTAAACAACGGCGGGGTAAACAACGGTGGAGCACCATCGAATAGGTTGTTGACAAAGTCGGCCTCCTGGCTACCCTATGTCTCCCCTCCCTCGTGCACATGAGCTGCTGCTGGGGCGGCAGAACCCGAACCCTTGAATGAAACATAGGCTTATTAGTTAATGCTATGTGTTGAAAGAAAAAAATAATACATATTTTGAGGTCATATGACGTACCACCTCAGTAACGTACGGGAAACCACCATGTGGGCAAGCCAGGCCCACGTAGTCACCTGCTGGGGGAGGTGGGCCGCTGTAGAGAGCTTGGTGATGAGGAGGTGCACCATAGGGACCCTGTGCAACAGGCTGGTGCGGCGGGCCCCCCGTAGTAGCTCTGGTAAGGAGGTGGGGCCCCGAATCCACTACGATACGGTGGTGGACCCCCGTAGAACCCCAGACTGCCACCACTAGTCCTGCTCGGGACAGCCTAAAACAAATTTGACATGTGACGTGTTAATCAAATGGTAAGATGTATATGAAAGAATATTTGAAGTTTAAGTATATACCCCAGCTAGTCGAGATAGGCTCTCCAAATAGGCGAATCTTGCCTCGAACTCCACTCACTATCGAGCCATCTCCTCCTCTTGCCTCTTTCGCGCCTCCTCCGCTGTCCTCAGGCTCTCTTGCATCACGTGCAGCATCTGCCTGCTCTCTTCCCTCTCCTGCTCCCTCTCCCTCTGGAGTCTGGACTCGAACGCGCGTCAGCTCTCAGCCTGTAAGTGGCCAGCTCGCATAGCGGGCATGTAATCCTCGGACCTGTAACAAAGTGTTGTTAGTAGTTGTGAAATTTTAACTGAGTTAACTTGTAAATATAACCAAAGCCTACCTAAGGTGGTCCTGGCCGATCGCAAACCTCCCGTAGCCTTCCCACCCATTGTTTGGTGGATGAGCACGGGGTCGAGCGGCTCATCCTCCGAGTTCTTCTCTTGCCCATGCTTCTCGGCACAAGCCTCCTTGTAGTGTGCCTATGCGGAAGTGTACATTGGGCATGAATGGTTGAATAGTAAATTGCGTCAAAACTCGGTATCAACATTTTACGTACCTCTTGATGCACAGCAACGGGGTCCACAGACCCCATGGAACTATCCTTATTTTGCGAGGAGTGGCCCCTACGGAACACTTGCAGCCAAGGAGGCAGCTGCCCGGGGGTGATGGCCTATAGAACAAAGTAAAGAAAATATGGTTTTAGTGCGAAAACAAAGTTGCAAATAGGGAATAAAGAAGATTACCATACCATTTTCTTCCTAAGCTGGGCGAAGGGCATCTTCCCAACGGTAGTCCTGCTGCCTTTAGCAGCACGGTTCTTCTTGGCCATCTCAGACCTGTCACGAAACTCCTGGCTAGCCCAATGGTTGGCCAGGGCCTCCCAGGTATCCGTGACGTTCGAGGCCCAATCTGGCCGAACGGTGAGATACTGTGGAGCTGTGAGGTACTTCATCCGAGCAAAAGAGTTGCCGACCCTTTCACCATGCTCTCTCCAGGCAAAATTTAAATTTAGGATGCGTTAGAAATATACAAAAAAAAAAGAAATTTATTAAGTGATTACCTGAAGAAGTCCTCGATCGCCGAGACTCGTGCCCCAGACATCAGATCATGTACCTTCTGCTTAGCACTTCTATCTATCACCGGGTCAAAGTCCATCTCCTCCAACCCTGCACGAGGACGGTACCTAAGCTGCAAACAAGTGTGATAGTATTGTTAGTAAATACCCTTTCGAAAAATGACAAAAAAAAGATGTGTTCAAACTCACCCAAAACTCCCGCTTAATCTCATCGGCGGTGATGCTGTCACCGTGCTCGGCGACCTTGTAACCATCCCAGGAGTAAGCCGGATGGGATGCCCCTCCTCTCCGACCATCCCAAGGTAGTACTGTCTAATCAGTATCCCAATTGCGGGACCTAGCTGAGTGTGGTCCTTTCTAGGATTGACACAGGACATGTTGCTACAAGGAATAGAAATAATGGAGTTAGTATGTTGCGCTGATAATAAGATAGTTCATGTGTTAATGTGTTATTATAACTTACCTATCCCTGTCAATCTCGATCACAATCCGATCCGTCGGATTTCTTGACGCCTTGGCATCTTGTTGGGCCCCCTTTTCTTTTTTTATGCCTGAGGAGCCCCTGCGTGGCTAGAGCCCGGGGTGTCCACCGCGTCGGCCCCAGACTCCTCAGTGAGGGCCAGCTCCTCATCGGAGTAGTGTTCGCCAGCACAGACGAAACCCGGTGTGCCCTCACGGTCGTCGCCCTCCTCCTCCTTAGAGGTGCTCCTCCTGAACTGTCGTCGTGCCATCCTGTAGATAAAATAATGTTAGTGAGAAATAATAATTTTATAAATAAAATATTAAGTACATAAAATATGCATAATTAATAACCTCGATGTCACCCGTTTCGTTGGATGGGTTAACTTCTTCATCGACATCATCATCAATTGTGGCTATTAGATTATCTAGTCCATGGCCAATATCAATCACGAAATTATCGTTCGTATGTTGTTCTTGTACTGGATGATGATAGTCATCGGACGTTGGGATAGTTAACCTTTCAGATCTTCGAACTTTGTATACAACCCACCAAGACTTCAAGTCTTTCACATCACGTTTGGTACTACCTTCTATTGCTTTACTGCATGGATAAGATAGGTAATATACTTGTTCTGCTTGGTTAGGAAGGATAAATGGATCATACCCTTTTAACCTCGAGGTGTGTTTCACTTCCACTATTCCTAATTGAGGTCGATGTCTAACCCCTTTGATTGGATCGAACCAATCGCAACGAAATAAAACAATCGATTGTTCTTTACTTCTCTTGAAGACTAGTTCAATTATCTCCTCGATGATGTCATAATACTCCATGCCATCGTCCCCGTAGCATAGTACACAACTATTTGTTGTCTTCAAATTAGGTTTTGACCGTTCGTGAGACGCAGACCGGAATCGGAACCCATTAACATCGTAAGTTCCATGCACATTTACACTTTGTCTTGGTCCACGTGACATGATACGAAGATCATTATGTACGCTCGCACGGGTGGTGTATTGCGTTAGGAAAGATAACGGATGTTATGAATTGTAAGAAATTATATTAAATACTTACATGATACTAAGTAATACTTATATGTTTTCAGAACCAAACTAAAAAGTTTGGCCGTCCTTCTCTAGCACCCTCTTTCATCAGTTTCGTTCTCTCATCCAGATTGGGATTATTACTGCCAGTCCATTTAGTTCGGATGAATTGTTTTTGCATGTCTACCATTTTCTCCATATTATCGAACACATATAATAGTGCCACCATCCTTTCTTCTTGTGCTAACTCTCGCCTTGTACTTCTCCCCACAGGATTACCTTTTCCAAGGAACAGCTTTAGGTCAGATTGGACGTCAGTGCATACTGTGTTGTACCGTGGTACTTGTATGTTAGCATTATGCTCTCTCGCCAAATATTTGTTGCAAAAGTTGGTAATCTCCTGCATATAGTACGATTATGCTATCGAACGCTCCACACGAACCTTGTTTTTCACATTGGACCGAAACCCTTTTAGCCAACGCTCTATGGGATACATCCACCTATACTGGACGAGTCCTTTCAATTTAGCTTCATAGGGTAAATGCACCAGTAGATGCTCCATTGGATTGAAAAACCCGGGCTCATAAATTTATTCAAGCTTGCAAATAAGTATAACTATATCATCTTAAAGTTTGGCCATTTCGTTCTTTTGTATCTCTTTAGCACATAATTTCCTATAGAAGAAACTCAATTCTGGAAGAGCTATCCAGACTTCTTCATGTACGTAGCCACGAAACACAACGGGTATGAGATCTCTTATGAAAATATGATAGTCATGGCTTTTATTCCATTTATCTTTCTTTAAACAACATTGACGCCATGACCTATATTCGACGCATACCCATTAGAAAATTTAAGCTTCCTTTCAAACCACTCCATACATTCTCTCCTTTGTGCGATTGCTAAACAGCACGGTGCTTTCGGCTTCTTAGCCCTACCCTCTATTATGTTCATAGATGGTCGATTGCATATTTCACTGCAATCGAGACGTGCTTTTACATTATCTTTGCTCTTATCAGCTATGTCAAAGTTAGTAACAAAAATCGCCTGGGCCACATTCATCTCTTGGTGCATGACATCAAAATTATGGGGTAAAAGCAAATCATCAGCATATGGAAGATAGTACAAACTGCACTTATATGTCCAATGGTGTGACTCCCCATAACCCTTGTACACATCATTCCTTCCTTCAACCAATCTGGCCTGCCACACCTTTATAGCAGCAACAGTTAAATGACCACGCTTTTGTCTTTTCTCTACGGTGTTTTTTCGGAATGCATTTTTTTGCTTTCTAAACGGATGACTTGGTTTGAGAAAAGCACGATGACAATCCAAGAAACTTGTCTTTCCCCCATGTGGCAACTGAAAAGCATTTGAATCATCCATGCATGCAGGACAGCTTAGTCTCCCATGCGTGCTCCATCCTGAAAACACTCCATAGGCGGGGAAGTCATGAATAGACCACAAATATGCGGGCCTCATGCGGAAATTTGAATTGTTTTCCTATCATATGTAATTGCCTCGATTTCCCATAACTCTTCAAGCTCTTCAACCAAGGGCCTCATGGAAAAGTCTAGATTTTTTCTGGATTTTTGAAACCAGGTACAATAAGGGATAGAAACATAAACTCTTCTTTAAGTAGAAGAGATGGTGGAAGGTTCAGAGGCATGGTGAAAACTGGCCAGCAAGAATACGACGCGGCATTCATATTGAACGGCATGAACCCATCTGTCGTGATCGCAAGACGTACATTTCTTGGTTCCAATGCAACAACAGGATGCCTCTGATCAAAATGTTTCCACGCTTCCCCATCCGATGGATGAACCATGACATCACCCTTTATCCTTTTACCCTCTTTGTGCCACCTCATCTACTATGCTGTTTCTTCAGTTAAGAAACATTGTTGGAGACGTTTTATCAGTGGGAAGTAACGAAGCACTTTTCTCGCCACATTTGTTTGCCTCTTATTTCCTTCGGCGTCATCTATCTCCACATATCTTGACTCTCCACATTTATCGCAAACACTCTTATCCGCATCATCTTTGTAATACAACATACAATGATTTGGACAGTAGTGTGTTTTCTCATATGGCATTCCTGGACCACCTATAAGTTTCTTACACTCATACCAAGTAGGTGGCATCTTATGACCTTCAGGAAGAACATCGGACCACAACGATATGAGTTCGTCAAAACAATTAATCGAGAAATTATACTTGCATTTAATAGCCATCATACGGGCCACAACAGACAGCATGGATACTGTGGTTCCATCGTGCAACGGTTGTTTCACAGACTCAAGAAGCCCCATGAAATCGGACACAGATGTTGCAGCCTCCTCGTCGTCGAAATTATGACCAAAGTCTTCCATCAAATCATTTACCCGATCGATTTCATCAAAACCTTCATCGGGTACGAATAAGGGTGGTGCACATGTTGTACGGCGACTCTCCCCATGATATACCCACAGATGGTACGCGACTTTGTAACCATGTTTACATAGATCGAGCTCCATCTTATCACGGGTTCTTTTTCGACAATTCCCACACTTAGCACAAGGGTATGTCACCTTAATGTTAAGGTCTGACGCATGCTGGAAAGCATGAGTCACGAATTCATCGGTCTTTTCGTACCATTCATCTATGTGTTGTCCATTGGGTTGCCATCCATCATACATCCAACTTCTTTGTTCTGCCATCTATGGTAGGCATGCGCCATTTCACGTGAGGGTTTCATGACAGGCTTAGAAAAGCTTCTAAACCCACCCACGAATTACCGATCGAGCAATATTCATTGCGATACCGGTGGGTTCGAGACGAGATTTCGGCAGCATAACCCTAAGGATTCTCCAGTGCAACGATGGTCCATGAGAGTTATTAGAACCACCAAGCACTTATGTTATGCACAGGACAACCTCTTAGGATTATGCCGTCGAAATTATCGTCTCGAACCCACCAGGGTCGCAATGAATTTTGCTCGATCGGTCATTCGTGGGCTGTCCACTGGGACGCCCATACATGGCAGTCCACTAGACGATTCGGAAACGCTTATCACATCTCGTATGAAAACAAAACGAATCACCGTTCGTGTTCCATACGATTTGTGCCGTTTCCGAATGGGTGACGTACGGCTGGGTCACAATTTAAAAAAACTAATGCGGACATAATATAATTAAGCCTAATATATTACCTAAACTAAAAGGTAATAAATAACATTTAAGAATTAATAAACAATCAATCATCAATCGCAAAAATAATTAATAATTACTCTTCATACTCAATTATTTACAATACATTTATTTCATTAATTTATTTTTTCACAAATTAATTTTATTTATTTATTAATTGCCTAATTTATTCACTAAACCTACTAAAGAGTAAATAATCAATTATTTACAAAACATTTATTTTATTTTATTTTTTTCACAAATTTATTTTATTTATTTATTAATTGACTAATTTATTCACTAAATCGATATTAGTATCGACTAATGATGCATGGCCGTCGACACTACACAAGAAGCACCAAAAAGAAATTATTCGTTTACCTCGTACGTCGACTGTCAAGATGGGGACGGCGTCAGATATGAGGGAGGGGACAGAGGGGGCAATCATCAAAAGAGGCCCCATAGACAGAAAAGTCGTCCATGAAGACTTCCATGATATTTTTGATCATGTCAGAAAAGATTGCCATCATACACCTTTGGAAAGATGCAGGGGCATTGCAAAGCCCAAATGACATGCGTCGGTAGGCGAAAGTGCCATATGGACAAGTGAATGTGGTCTTACTCTGGTCATCAGGGTGAATGGGAATTTGATGATAACCAGAGTAGCCATCGAGATAACAGAAGAATGAGTGATTTGCCAACCGCTCAAGCATCTCGTCGATGAAAGGTAGTGGAAAATGATCTTTCCTAGTGGCTTGATTAAGCTTACGGTAGTCTACGCACATCCGCCAACCAGTTACAGTGCGTTGAGGAATAAGTTCATTCCTTTCGTTCTGCACTACCGTCATGCCTCCTTTCTTCAGAACTACTTGGACCGGGCTCACCCACTCGCTGTCGGACACCGGGTAAATGATCTCGGCCCAAAAGAGTTTCAAAACTTCTTTCTTGACCACTTCTCTCATCGCATTATTAAGCCTTCGCTGGTGTTCCCGCGTGGGCTTATGGTCAGTTTCCATTGGAATACGATGAGTACAAAAGCTCGGGCTAATCCCTTTGAGGTCCTTTAGCGAATAGCCTAAGACCGAGCTGTAAGCTTCGAGCGTGGCAACAAGGCGGCGGGTCTCATTTTCACTCAGCGCATTGCTGATGATGGCCGGCTTGTTACAATTGTTGTGAAGGAAGACGTGCTTGAGACCAAAAGAAAGGGGTTTTAGCTCAACAGACGAGGGCGGAAGCTCCTCTTCCTCATCGAACTTGTCAAAACCATTTGGTTCCTCCTCGGAAACAAAGTATGGAACATCGTCTTCCAAGCCCGGAGGTTTGATTACCTCGAGGAGAGAGGCAGCTCTCGCCTCCTCCAGTGGGTCAGGAAGTGGCTCGGCTTCCATTGGAAAGTTAATGGAACGCGCAAAGCTCACTAAAAAGTCTTGTTTGTCGACTGTCAAGCCTACAAATTCTCCCCTTTCCATATTTCGGACTAATTCCCTTACGGGTTGCCCAATCAGGAGAAGAGTGTGGAATGGGTCGGGGACATTGAAGACATGAAAGTCCAAAGTGACACAATGGTCATCCAAGGTCACCACGACATTTCTGAGGATCCCCTTAGATTGAAAAACTTGGCCAGGTTGCCATTTAACTCTCTTTTGAGAGGGGAATGGGGTGTGCTCCGATGGGGTCAAGGATGCTAATGCTCTTGAGATACAGTTTATCCCAAGGCCAGGGTCATAGGGAACTTTGCTAAAATCCCAATCTTGGGCTTGCACAGAGCAAAACTTTTTGAGAGGGGACAATGTGATTATCTCCTCAGAATTTTCTACTGCATCCATCATTTCCCTACTTAAAATGGTAGTGAGACTGAAAAGATTCTCTTTCCGTGCTAACATCTCTCCTCGAATCATGGCGTGTGGCTCGGGCTCTTGAGGCTGCCTGGCGACTATTGGTAGCGTGGAAGCATTGCCAAAGTCATGGCATTCCACACCAAAAGCATAAGAAGCCAAAATCGGGATGAATGCATCCTCTGATTCAGAGTCTTCATCACAGGAAAGCATGGCTGTGGGAGTTTCTTTGATTTGAAAGGATTCGGTTTGGGCCAGAAGGTTTGATTCACTAGGTTGTTCTACAGTTACGGGGTTGTTCTCAGGTTTGAACTCTAGGTCCGATGGTTTATCAAATGCGTCGATATAGGGAGTATTTCCTTGCAATCTGCTCAGGATTTCCTTCCCTTGTTCGACGGTCTTGTGGACAAAAGATACTCCGAAAACTATGTTCAAAAGCTTGACACTCTTCGGGGTCAATCCATCGACAAAGTGTTGCATGAGCATGGTCTCAGGTATACACAAGTCAGGGCCCGATTTGATCAACTGGGTAAATCTTACCCAAGCTGCTCCTATGTTTTCACTCTCATTTTGATAGAAGGTAAAAACTTGTTTCGTAATCCTACAACTTTTGTGAGAGGAAAATACATGAGGCAAAACTTTTCTTGCAGAATCTCCCAACTACCGTTGAATGTTCCTACGGTCATTTTAAACCACAACTTCGCTGATCTCGTGAGAGAGAATGGGAACAACTTCCATCTCAGCGTTTGTTGAGTCATTCCTCGAATTTCAATGCTTGAGCACAATTGCTCAAATTCATGGAGATGACTATAAGGGTTTTCTCCTTCGGCTCCGGAAAAACACTTCTCCCGGACCATAGCTATGGATATGAAAATGATGATATGGAATAACAATGGGATAAATGTATTTCGGATCAAGAGGCTCTTCGGACACCAGCCAAAAAGGTTCAAGTTCTATTCTTATTTAATTTGTGACTCTGAATCGGAGTTCGGACATTCACTACCACCCGCTATCCTAAATTGGAATCCCGAATGGTTATGATCATTCCAATAGGGCTCAACTGGTCTGCAACTAACGGGGCGGATTTCACAAAGTCAGTCGGATAATAGGGCTGTCACCACCTATTACCTACCACACGTCCGTTGAATCAGGTGCCTACCAGCTACTAACTAGTCCAAACACCACGTTTGCACCTAGTAGTAATACGTACCAAGGACATCGCTTCGATACGCACCCCTACTACCTCTTATACTAATCTCTAGGTGGATAATTAAGCACAAAGATCTTAGCACTCAAGAATAGTACGGGCCTAATACCAACAGAGACAAAATGAATAGAATGAACAGGATAATTAGTTAAGGTGAGACTGAGTGTTACTGAAAGAAGACGGAAGCAGAACCCGCATCCGAGTTCACCTCCGGAGCTCTAGTGAGGGATACCGACTGTTGGCGTCCAATAAAGTCCAAATTCATACGCCAACATACGCCGATATTCTAGTCATTTGGCAGAAAATCATGGTTTATACTAACTTTTTATTTTAAACTAATAAATTTCCACAAGTTTTGGTGAGTATTTGTCCTCAGGGTCAAACTGGAGAAAACCGGAGCCGAACCGGAGAAAACCTAGACCAGCCGACCCACCCTAAGCCGGCCGGCCCAGACATTTTCTCCAACCGACCCCAAATTTGGCCAGGTGGCTAAAAAGCATCCAATGAAGAGATCCCTGCCGTCCATTCAAGTCGGTTTGATCCGATGGCAGTACTTTCTTCACAAATGGAGCATAGGATTCTAAAGGAAGCATTACTTGCCAGAGTCAACTAACAAAACCGACTTAGGGAGATGATCTACTCCGTTAAAGAAGCATCCTAGAAAACTTGGCGGCCAGATGATGAAAAGGGTGGGCCGGCTGACCCACCTCGGATGCCCTTTGGATTGCCCCTTTGGAGGGTGGCAAGATGACATGTGTCCCATGCCGTGGCACCCTCTCATTGGCTCCGGAACACTATAAAAGGACCCCCTCACCTCACTTTCAAGAACAACACCACACTTCACTTAGAGTTGCTCTTTAGTTAGAGTAGATTAGTTGGGAGTTAAAATCGAGTCGAGCTGAAGCCTCGGAGTTCCGGAATTATCTTCGGGAATTTGGGTAATAACTCTTATACCCTTTCCTAATTATTTATTTAATTAGTGGGATCATTTCATTCATTTTATTATGCGTTGAGCTTTATTTGAGATTGAGCATATCTACTATATGAGTTGTGTGGATTAACCTTACCGGTAGCTTGTATTCGTTTGGAATCAGTTTAGGTTTTCACTCATATACTGAAAGAGCCCAAGTATTGAACCTAGATCATCTTCCTAGGATCAGAGGAAGGTTGATTATAAATAGTAGCAGACGTGGTGTCTGAGACTAGGACTAACTTGGTTTACACCCGGGCCCACGTATTTGTGGTAGGTGGTGACAGCCCTATCCATCCGTAGATATTAATTATCTCGTGCGTAATACACAGCGTCCGGCTTTGGATTAGTAGAGCCCAATCGGAATGATGATAATCATTCGGGATTCCAATTCAGGATAGCGGGTGGTAGTGAATGTCCGAGCTCCGACAACGAATATTAAGTGAACCACTGATCGTTATTGCCCAAGCTCTCTCAATAAACTGAATCACACAACATTTACGAACTTATTAAACTCGTCTCGTTGTCCTCCCAACTGTCTGCCTAATTATTGTAGCACTCTACTTAGTGTGTGTGTGTGTGTGTCACCGGTCTATTTATCGTATCATATTTACCCCTTAGCTAGTTGGTTGGTATCTCATTAATATAGATATTAGAATTATCTTTCTCCCTCGTTCCCTGTGGATTCGATACCTTGGAATAATCCTAGGTGAAAACTACAAGCGATATCCGTCCGCTTGCGGATTAATTTCTAAGAGCGTAAGAATCGCCAACAAGTTTTCTGGCGTCGTTGTCGAGGAGCGCAGCCGTAGAAGATAATTCAAAAAAAAATCCAATCCACAAAAAATAATATCTTTGTTATTTATACCAACCTATTTAACTGGTTTATCGCTGCTCTGTCTTGTTTGACGAGTAGAGCTGTCCATGACCAGATTTGACCTTTCAAAAAACTTCCACCAAAACTTTTCGGAAAACTTCCACCAAAACCTTCTGATCCTCATAAGAAATCCTTTCCTCTCTACCAAAACACCATCGTCGTCATTTGAGATGGCTGTCGAAAAAACCATCTTTGAGTTCTCGGCCCTGTCTAGAACAACCGCCCCCACTGGGTCTGAAACCAATGTGGGTGCTGGAGGCTTCGAATTGAAGCCGGCTCATGTCGACGTGGATGCCAATTCCATCAACAACGGACTCCGTCCACGATCGAGCTACATGCTGGGAAGGAACTCCAAACCCAACTTCTCGTTCACCCACCATCGAATGGGCAGTAGTGCTAAAAAGAAGCATGCCACCCCAACGAGGTCGATAAAGATAAGGAAGGGTTTGAAGTGAAACCTCATGTTGAGCCGCGAAAGACGAAGGGAGAAGACGCGGAGTACTAGAATTAGTCCCGCCAATTTCATGGATGCGCAAGCACTGCCAATTCCACACCATCAACACCAATCAACTGCAGACGTCCAGTTCGGTAAGTTTGTTGAGGTAATAAAGCAATTATATGTCAATATTCCATGGCTAGATGCGCTGCAGGTACCCACATGCGCAAGACACCTCAACAACAAGCACCCGTTACCGATGGCGAAGGTCATTAAGTTGACCAAGGAATGTAGTGTTGTGATATTGAACATTTTCCCAAGGACCATAGAAGTCTTGGTTATCCAACCATCTCATGCTCCATTGATGCACTACACTTTAACCATGTTTTGTGCAATCTGGGAGCAAGAGTCAGCATTATGTCCAAGGTAATTTATGATAAATTAAAACTTTGTACCTTGTCTCCTACTGTCATAACCCTGCAGCTTACGGATCGATCAATCCGTCGTCCTGTCGGAGTCGCTAAGGATATACCAGTGAAAACCTGAAAATTCATAGTGCCTGTGGACTTTGTGGTACTTGACATGGAGGCGGACGCCAAGATGTCTCTCATCCTTGGGAGACCATTCTTGGGCGCGACAAATGCGGCCATTGACTTTGGTGCAGGATGGGTTCGACTCAACATCGCTGGCCGAAAAAAAAATTTCAATTTCAAGCCAAAAGTTGGGCAACTCTCAAAGGTACGCACATTTTATGGTGAACACATCAAAACTATGCAGAGGGAAGCGGAGGCTACACCAAAACCTCAGGTGGGTAGCCTGACTGCAACCATGAGGAAATCTCTCCAACCATCGGACGAGCCTTCAAGATGTCCATGTTGGATGGAGGGTAAGGGAGCGAAGATATCCCGAACCAAGGAGCGGAAGCAACCTGCTGTCGAAAATTCGGAGCCGCAATCGAAGGTCAGCGCCAAGGGGAAATCTCGAACAAAACAAATGTGGCGTCATAAGAAACTCCAACCAGCCGCGACATCATCTTCGATCGCGGAAATTCTTCAAGAAAAATAAGGTATGGAAACGGTCCGACTCGAGGACCATGAAAAATTCGAGTCCTCACCGGGAGGTAAGCCGAAACCTATCCCTGCATTCATATTTAATTCCTGCATTTCCACTGCATATTTGAATTTTTCCTCATTGCATCCACCTTACATTAAAAAACAATTTACCGATCACTTCCATCTCATCCACTACTCTACTTGCTAGATTAGGCTTTTAGCCAATCAAAGTATTGTAGATAGTGACAAATTTTTTTTTACAACATGAGTATTCACCCCATTGCATTGCATCATTGCTAAATGACATTGTGACTTAAACAAATAATTTTTATGGAGGCAATTCAATAGGCCCCGCAAGGATCACTGATTTCGCTAATTGTTGGACCTAACCTTTGATCTTCACTCTATATACCCTTCGGGTATTTGTGGTCTTACCCATTTTGCATAAATGACGTGGAATGGTAAGTTTGGCAAAGCCCTGTCCAAGTGTGCCGAGGACATCCGCAAGAGGTTCAGCTTGTCCACCTCGAAACGGACTCACACTCCGACCGAGACCTTGGACAACAGCTCATGGTTGGAACAACTTCGGGAAAAGGTGTGCGCCTTCTAACCCTTGAATTTCTAAGTACTCTGCACATAATTGGAACTAGATACTTGTTTAGATTTTTCAATAAAATGCTTGAATGTTCGTTGCAAAGATCTAACTAGAAATCTAGATTTTTCCATGGGTTGTAAAGTCACACATGATAGGCTAAAGACTTTAACCATGATGATTTCTGGGGATTGTTTTTGGCAAGGCACACACAATTGTACCGCGCATGAATGAAACACATGATTCTACTTTTAGATTCATGCAACCAACTTGCTGTGGTGATTAAGTCTGGATATGATTTGCGTTCTATGCAATCGACTTCAATACCTGTATGCTAAAAAAAACCCACGAATCCAAAAGCAAATATGGTATTGCATTGGCTAGAAATGAGAAGCATGTTGGATGACATAGACTGAACTTGTTTTGCCATCCGCATTGTGGGAAGTTTGGGGATTCTAGAGAGTGCTAGAGTGACCTTCTTGGAAACACCAAAGGGCAAGTCTTGAGGGTAGATGAGTACAACCTTACTTCATGTGATTTTTGGGAACCACGACCAAGGTTCGTTTGCCTGATCCAAAGCTCAACCTTTGTGTCACCCGAAATCTGACCCTCAAATTAAAGGCCATGGAACCCTTAGACTTAGCATCTCTGGGCCGGTGACATATAGTCATGCACGTCGCTAGCAAGCCAAACACAATCGCGAGCAGCACACTCAACGCAAGCACCTCAATCCTTGCCACAATACATGGATGAGAGGCGCCGCACCACCTCATCAATTGAGGATGGGGCACCCACGATCAAGAGACTAGGAGCTTGTGGTATCACGAAGCCGGAAGGTCTTAATTTCCACAAAACCAAAGTCCGCTGTAGGACGGGAAGGGCCATCATTGGCTTGCTACCCTTCCTAATTTGAGCCTTTTGCACGAGACCTCCACATTGTAAGAGAGATAGTGGGAACACTAGGTGTTGACATGAGCGACGTTCGTCGAACGCTTGGCCGTCACACTAGGCCACATTAGACGATGGCCAAAAACCTTCGAGCCAACAACGACCCTTTGACGGCCTGGTTCCAACACATGGAAGGACCATTGACTCCATAAGGTACGCCTTGTCCTCTCTTCCATTTACTTTGCTATTGCCATTGTTATTGCTGCCTATTATTGCTGCTGCTAGATCATTGCCAGATTATCCAGCCTACCTTGCATTTTGCTCTACCTTACCCTTGCATGTTTCACCTCATCAATTGATAGAAGGGTGGCCGATTTCAGCGGATAGAAGGACGTAGAGAAGGCGAGGACGGCGTCGTTGTCCTTCACTAAAGAGAAACAACTTGGGAAGAAAAAAAGTTTTGGCAAGCAGTGGCGGCATAGAAAATATTAGTATGTATTAAACACACCTTTTCCAGCAGTGAAATGAAGAACATGAACCATCTTTATGTTGGAGTGGCACAAACTGCTGAATAACATGCACCATCACATCACTACCGTACAATCATGTGAAGCTGCAAAACCTGCCAAAAACCTTTGTGTGCTGCTCCTTCGGTTCATATGTGGTGCTCCTTTGTTTCATGCTAGGATGGATGCATTGAAAAGGAAAAAAATAATCAAGGTCCGAACCAAAAAAGTAGACTAAATTGATATGTCAAAATGTAGTATAACATAGGAAATCTCAATTAAAGGTGTGTATTGTTCATTTTATTCTAGAAAAAGAAACTATGAAGTGCTAATTAACAATCTGATCTAACAATGGCACCATTGGTTTTCAATGTGCTACTGAGGAGGCCAATAACTGAGCACAATCCAACAGGCAATAGATGTTGGCGAGTAAGGCTACGGGTTCATTGCTTAAATTAGTAGTCAAGCTAGTTAAATGATTCATACGCCCATGGATTGGAGACTGAAAATAAGTTCATCAATCAAAAGAGAAAGTTGTTGATAATTTGTCCCATATTTGAGAGACCATTGAGGATATGCAAAATCTTGAGTGCCTCCATAATGCTAGATTGCAAACCGTTCCTTCTACGTGTAGAATAAATAAATTAATAATAGTGTTCTCCATTATTGAAATTATATCATTGTTTCAAGAAAACTTAAGTTAGAAAAAGCTGAAAATTAAGGAGTTTAAAGAAGCCGAAATTATACTGTCACTTTGAGATCAGAGCGCATACACCTTCAGATGATTTCATACCTAAGATCTGAATGCATCGACATTATTGTTCCAGTGAATTGGCTTGTGAGCGAATGCATAAAACCAGCATGTGTCCCGAGAAGCACACATGAAACAACCAAGCCCGCTAAAAGTAACATATAAAGGGGAAACTATATTGGCACTGTCATGTAGAGAGGAAACTATACTGCCATCGTTAAAAAAAAAAAAAAGAGTCCACGGCAAGAAAGCAAACCAAATCAACAATGACATACCTGTGAAACCACAGCAAGCAGCACAAGTAGACAGCCAAATTAGAATGCTTCTTCAGAGGAATTTCATCAAATACTGTGCAGGCAGGAAAGCAAAGGCAGAAACAGATGAAATCTTCACCAACCTATCAACCATGAACAGGCTATAATCAGCAAATGCGTGGCGACAAACACGGTCGCTCCCTTCTTGCGGTGCTCCTCGATGTGGTGCTTCAACAGTTTAACGCCCTTGGAATTCAGAACGACCGATAGCTCATTCAGCAGCCAGATCGGGCAATCGACTGCAAGAAGCCTGGCCATCTGCAGCCTCTTCCTCTGGCCCATGAAGAGCATCCTCACCTTCTCGTTCATGAGCCTGCCAAGCCCCATGAGCTCGATGGCTATGGCTAGCGCCGACTTGCCCTGCTTCCCCTCGAGGAGCTCGAACCATAAGACGTTGTCGAACACGGTGAGCTTTTCCTTGAAGGCGCCCTTGAGCAATATCCACTTGAGCTTCAGCATGTACTGCGGTTACCTAGGCTGGGAGCACGGAATACGGTCTCCTTGGAGAGGAGACGACGCCAGAGATGAACCGCTGATGCACACGCAGAGGCGGCGGCGACATGGAGGTGGAGAGGAGGCGCGCCCATGCAGAAAGTGTGTGTGTCGGCAGGGGATGTGCCTCCGGCGAGCATCACGCTGTGGCTAGGGCTAGGGCACGGGGGATGGAGTCCGCGAGGGGGCACCGCCGATGGAAAGGCGGATAATTTTCCCACAACCCCATGTATACCGATGAAGGCTAAAAGGGCCGATCTGCAAATGACAGAAACGTCAAAGGGTCTGAGAGGAATTCGCAACGGTGGGGGTTGCACTGAGGAAGGGCTCTTCCGCGATTACATAAGGATTCGAACGCAAAAATGGAAAGCATGAGGGGTTTTAGCAAAGCATACCCCACGGAAGGGCAACACCGTGCTGTCCAGGAGCTGGACGCGCGGCGCAATTCGATGGCCATTATTTTGCGGGTGACGTGGCCTCCGAAGGACGCGTTTTTAGCTAGCGCTATAATGTTCTTTTTAATTAGCCTTGTACTAGCAAGCGTGCACGTGCAAAACACGTCAAAGCAATGCTGATATCAACAATTCGTAGAAAAAAGTAACATTTAGGGCACGTGCAATTTTTTCTATTTGTCTATATTTATATGGAGCAGGTGTATAAGCATTCCTTATTACATTGGTTGTCTCATTCGATTGATATTAACGTGGCTCATCTCATGAAACATCTGAACAAGCAAAATTAAATAACAGATAATCAAGATATAAATATAGATTAATTAACTGATGCAATAACGTGCAAGTAATTATTTTTATTAACAGATTAATTCTATACATGGATGTATGCATAAATACATGTGAGTATGTGACACTTACTCATTTAATTAAAAGTAGCGATGTGTTCTCTCGATGGGTCGATCAAGTTGTAAATTGTAATTATATATGTGCATCACAATTGTTATTTACCACGCTGCAAGCTTAATTAATAGTTATATACGTCCGCACGCATTGACATGGAGGGGAGAATACTGGAGCGTATTCTTAAGAGAGTTACGTAATACTCCTACTTCTTTACGGAGTCCTGAATTTATTCCACCGCCCGCATGGGCAGGCGTTTCATATGTATGAGTATGTTTGATTGGGGCGTACGTGCCTGCCCCCGTCCAATTTATAGTGTTACTGTGCTAGTCTGTTAGTTCTAGTTTAGGAATAATTAGGAAAAAATATTAGGAAGATTTATAATGGGAGAATAAAAATTAATCCCATGTATATATGGGCAAGAGTCCATAGTCTCTATGGGTGCTAATCTGTTAGTTCTAGTCTAGAGGAATTAGAAAAAAATTAGGAAGATTTATAATGGAAGAATAAAAATTAATCCCATGTATATGTATATATAGGCAAGAGTTCGTGGTCTATACGGATCGAGTTGTGGGCAAGAGTCCGTGGTCTATACGTATCGAGTCAAGAGTCGGTGGTCTAAACTATCGAGTTAAGAGTCCGTGGTCTCTACGTATATGTATATATGGGCAAGGGCAAGAGTCCGTGGTCTATACAAATCGAGTTGTGCGCAAGAGTGCGTGGTCTATACGTATCGCGTCAAGAGTCTGTGGTCTCTACGTATATGTATATATGGGTAAGAGTCTGTGGTCTATACGTATCGAGTTATGCGTAAGAGTCTGTGATCTATACGTATCGTGTCAAGAGTCCATGGTATATACGTATCGAGTCAACCGTCCGTGGTCTCTACGTATATGTATATATGGGCAAGAGTCCGTGGTATATACGTATCAAGTTATGGGCAAGAGTCCGTGGTATATACGTATTGAGTCAAGAGTTCATAGTCTATACTTGATAGCAAACTTCTAAAAAATTATGGCTATTGGATGATGGATTGAGGAAATAGACGGATGTAATTTATAGTAGGATGTAGGCCAACTGCTCAATTATAGAGTAGTTTAGATAATGAGCACAATCACGTGCATCATTGCATTGCATTTGATTGCATTGCATTTGATTTGAGTTTCAATTTAAAATCAAATTGGTAATTTGATTGAATTAAAATTCAAAGCGACATAGGGTTGCCAATATTTTCTTTAAAACATTATAATATTAACCATGATTTTAATTAATTTTACATATTCTTGAAATTATTTTAAATATTTTAAAGTTATTATAATATTAACCATGATTTTAATTAAGTTTTCCTGTTTTTTGAAAATTATTTTAAATATTTTAAAATTCAAACAATGTTTGAGAGCTGTCAATTTTGAGCAAGTTTTATTAGAATGGGTTCGCATGAATTATGGAGTATAGTTTGTGGTGCTTCTGTGTGAATGCGACGCATTCCATACCACGTAACGTTACAGAAGTAGTACTGTCAAAATTCATATATTCCCTCCGGTTATAAAAATAAGTCTATACGGTCTTTTGGATTCGTCTTTGACCATTCATCTTATTTAAAAAATTATGTTCGTTATCATTTACTCCCTCCATTCCAAATTATAGTTCACTGTTGACTTTTGGACAAACCTTTTGACCATTCATCTTATTCAAAACATTTGTGCAAACATGAAAAAATATAAGTCATGCTTAAAGTATGTTTAATGATAAAACAAATCACAACAAAATAAACAATATTTACGTATATTTTTTAAATAAGACGGAGGGTCAAAATGGGGATTCAAAAGTCAACAGTGAACTATAATTTGGAATGGAGGAAGTATTTTGTTGTAATTTATTTTACTATTAAAGGTGCTTTAGACATGACTTATATTTATGCATGTTTGAAATAGATTTTTAAATAAGATGAATGGTCAAACGTATGTCCAAAAGTCAACGATGACTTGTTTTTATGACCGGAGATAGTACTAGTAGTTGGCCCTAGCTAAAGATCCCTCGTGCTCTTGCTGTAGAACAACTTTCTTTGACATCAGATAATTCACCTTGTCATATCCGGACGGTTGAAAAATCTCACCGCTTCCTTTCCACGAAAAGGTCATTCTCATGATAAAGCATATAACTACCACAATTAGGGCTGGACGAAAAGCTCGGACTCGACGAACCGAACGAAATCGGACCGAGCTCGACCTATAATCAAGCCGATGTTGAGCCAGGTATCGGGTTCAGTTATATATCGAGCTGATCTCGAGTTGCTCGGTTTTAGCTTTAATACTCGAATAACTTTACCAAGTGACAATTCCAACCTCCAAATGGTCTGGCAGATAGTACTATGTGCACACTAGTCATTGCTCTACCACCATAATTTTATGTATGAAGTTCGAGCTCGAGCCTGGATATGCTCAGCTCGCTCAAGATCAGCTTGAATCCACCCCTAGTCATTGTTGTTGCATGGACCTCGGGGTACGTGCGGGATACAACACACGAATGATTCAGTAACTAAGCTCTTAATTGCCTTCTTTATTGCTAGGGCATGCCCTATTTATAGCCCTAGGACCCTAGGGCTTACAATATGACAAAACCCGTACACAGGAAAAGACGTACAAGCCCTCAGACCACTCAGGCCACATAGGGGCAAAATGGAGCTTTTGCATGCTCCACGAGTCCGACACGTGCCCTAGGACACGTGTCAGCTAGCTACGGCTCCAACTTGCACCCATTGAGCCTGACACGTGTTAGGGGACACGTGCCAGCTCCTAGCTTTTCCTGAGCGGCTCCGGTCCTGCCTTCCTCAGCGCGCGATGTAGGCTTCGGCTAGGCGCGCGTGCTCAACCCGCACGACGCCCCGGTCTTCCTGGACCGAAGCCCCGGGTTGACGCCGACGACCTTCGGTCCGAGTCCGAAGGCCCTCCTCCTCAGTAGGACCTTCCGTGCTCTGCCCGAGGGTGTTGCACCTCGTTGGGAAGCCCTGCAAATAAGCATCAACATGGTCCTCGTGGTCGAGGGGTGTGGTGTTAGCAACAGCAAAAGCCCCCCATGGTCGAAGAACCTGTTCGTCGAGTCCTTCCGGGGCATGCTTCGTGAAAGGATCGCTATGCCGCCTAGAGGGGGGTGAATAGGCGAATAAAACGAAATTGCGGAATTAATAAACTTGAACAGTAACCAGTCGGTCGGATGTTCCGATGCAGCGTCGGATGTTCCGACGTGGTACAGTACACCCTCCGTCGGATGTTCTGATCCTGGGTCGGATGTTCCGATGGCCGTCGGATGTTCCGATCCGGGGTGTTCTGGAATTGATCGAAAACCTGTAGAAAAACTGATTTCTCGCAAAACCAAGGTTAGATCTATTCAAGAATACTCAGAACAAGCCAATACCAATAGTTTAAACACCAGATCAAGACCAAGACAAAAACACAGCGATTTTTGTTTACCGATGTTCGGATCTTTGAAGGGAGATCCTACTCACCGTTAGGGAAGGCACAAAGCCCGGATCACCAAGACCCTAATCCCCCTTACCAGCGAAGCACAAAGCACTCACCGGCGATCACTAGTTGAATCCTTTTCCTTGCGGAGGTAGATTCGCACCTTCACAAACTCCGGAGGCACGCCACACAAAGATCGGCGACTCACCGGCGACACCTAGCCGTCTAGGAGCCCTTCAAGCCTCCAAGAGTAACAAATGCGATGAAGAAATTTAGATCGCTAAGTGCTCAAGAATAGGAACTCTAATTCACGGAGCACTTGGGTTGCCTTGATCTCTCTAGATCTAGATCTCACAAGATGAACAAGAGAGAGAAAGGCTAGGGTTTTGAGAGAGATGATGAACAGTACGAATTAGGCTCAAATCAGGTTGTAAACAGTGTCAGCAGCCTTTGGAAGGTATTAGAGACGGCTTTAAATAGGGAATCCCGAAAACTAGCCGTTGTGCAGTTAATCCCGCATCGGATGTTCTGATGCCCCGTCGGATGTTCCGACCAGCGTCGGATGTTCCGATGGAAGTTCCGATGGACCCTTTACTGGATAGCTCTGAAAACTGGCAGGCTGGCTTACCATCGGATGTTCCGATCCACGTCGGATATTCTGATGGCATAGGTTATTTTTCTCGTACTTCTATCAGCTTATCCGAGGCTGCTTGCTTTTTGCTAACTTGTTTTCCTTTCAGGTCTTCCCCTTGTGGACGCCGAGGCTCGCACCAACCGCATACTTAGCCCCATCACCGCCCGCGATTTCGGTGTACTCTCTTCAACCTATCGCTCGGGGTGGGTTCACTGTTTTGTTTCTTCTCCTCCCACGAGGGTTCTTCCCGAGGCTACGAAGCGGCCTCCGAAGCGGAAATCGTCCGGGGGCGGTTCTACTGCGTAATAACTTCGTATAGCATACATTATACGAAGTTATACGAATTATATTTCATTATTATTATTAATTGTTTTTGAAAATCGCGTCTCTTCGCCTTCCGAGGCGCCTCTTTGTATTCCGAGGTGTCTTTTCAAACGATAATTCTCGATATATATCAATATTTCGTTTTGAGGGACACGTGTTTACCGCGAGGCACTGTTTCATCCGGCTATATAAGCGGTGGGGCCCTGCCGTCGCTTTCACCCATGCTCATTTTCTCATTGCGCTTTTTTGCTTCCGCGCGTTCGTGCTACTCTTCTCTCGCATTTTTCCTCTACCTCACGCTTCCACTGCGGTCTTCGTCCTCGCAATGGGTCCACGCAAGGCTTCATCTGTCTCCAAGTCGAAACCCAAGGATCGTGCCAAGAGCCTTTTTCTCGGTCGGAGCAAGATTAGCAAGGACGCTGCGAGCCTCATTGCTAACTTCCTGAGGGTGACTTCGACCCAGTTCCATCTTCCTGGTGCCGGTGAAGTCCCCAAGCCCCGCTCCGACGAAGCACTGATGTTCGCTTCGTACGCTGATTGTGGGCTTCGGGTGCCGTGCACGAAGTTCGTCACTGACGTGCTGGACCTCTTCGGGTGCGAGCTTTGCCAGCTCATGCCCAATGCCATTGTCCGGCTCTGCACATTTGCATGGGCGCTTCAGTCGCTGGGGTTTGATGAACCTTCGGCTGCGGTCTTTGGCACCGTTTACAAGGCCAATTACCAGCCCGTGAAGGTCCCCAAAACGGAGGAGGTGAGCTGCTATGGGCTGCTGAACTTCCAAATTTGTGCCCCCTACAACTCATATGCTCCGGTGAACGCCCCTTGGCCTCACTGGGGTAAGTGGAAGTTATCATGGTTCTATGTGACTGTTGGAAAGAGCAACAGGCTTCGCACCACCAGAACCGACTGCGAGTTCGAGTTGAAGCCCAACATCAGGATGTCGGAGGGTGATCTCGCGCAGTTGGAGGCCCTCGAAGGCTTAGCTTTGAGGTAGGAGATTAGGCATCTCTTCGAGGAGATGGCCATGTTCTCTCTCCCCCCCCTTTCTGCCAACTTGGGGATGAAAGTTGTCAGCAACGCGGATGGTACCTTCACCTACACCCCTCGCCGGCCAGGTTAGCTTCGAGAAGCTCTATTGTAGATTTTTCTCGTACTTCTATCAGCTTATCCGAGGCTGCTTGCTTTTTGCTAACTTGTTTTCCTTTCAGGTCTTCCCCTTGTGGACGCCGAGGCTCGCACCAACCGCATACTTAGCCCCATCACCGCCCGCGATTTCGGTGTACTCTCTTCAACCTATCGCTCGGGGTGGGTTCACTGTTTTGTTTCTTCTCCTCCCACGAGGGTTCTTCCCGAGGCTACGAAGCGGCCTCCGAAGCGGAAATCGTCCGGGGGCGGTTCTACTGGTCGCGCGTCCCCAAAGCGCTCCAGGACCGAGAAGGTCTTAGATGATGCAGACGAAGGTTCTTCCGCCGCTCACAAAGGCGATAACGTTGATGAGGGCGATCACATTGTCTCCTCGCCACCAACTCTGGTCGACGTCCCTTCATCTTCTAGCAAGGGCAAAAAAGTCATGATCGAAGACCCCTTTGCCATCGATGATGAGGAGGAAGATGATGCTGATGGAGAAGGCGACGCTATGCAGGTCGATCCCCTCCGTTCTTGCCCCCCCCCCTCGATCGATCCACTCATCCATCCGAGCCGGAGGTCGAGGCCCATGATGACGCTGAAGGTGCAGGTAAGATCGACGCCCTTCGATCTTCTTACATAGGGGCAAGATTTTGACAAGGGAAATGCTGTTCCGGCTTGGCGGCGGTAGCTTCAAAGACCCACCAAGTTTCGGGGCGAACTTCGATCCTATGAAGCACTTCAAGGTCCCCAAGACCTTCCATCACTTCTACGACCATTCCCTGGCCGCCTTAGGCGAAGACTGCGTTTCAAACTTATTGAAGGGGATGGATGGCTATACCCTCGCGTCCTTTATCGGGGCTACTTCTGCCAGGGTGAGTTTTTATTGCTTCGATCTTCTTCTACTTATGCATTGTAATGCTTTGTTTTCTTTGCAGAACATGGTTGTTGCCAAGGCCCTCGACATGCACTTTGAGAAATCTATTACAGAGGGTAACAAGGCGCGTGAGGAAAGGCAGAAAGCTCTCAATGAGGCCGAGACTTTAAGAAAAAGGGTGGCAAAGCTCGAGGAGGAGGTCAAGTCCTTAGAAGATGAGCGCGAAGGTTTGATTAATGGGGTTCGCGAGATTGCCCAAGCGCTTGCGTCGTCCTTTACTTCCATTGGGGCGCAATGTGAACTTCGGTCGGACGATGACAAAGCTTCTCTTCTGGAGTGGCTTCGGGAGATGGCAAGCGGAGCTGCCAGGGCGGCCTTATCCTTTGGCAACCATTGTGCCAAAGTTGCAGGCCTCGCCCTAACCCGCTACCTCCATGACTCTGGTTGTTCACACATTTCTTCGCTTCGTTCGAAGGAGGCTTCGGTCGCGAGAGTGGAGTACATCAACGAGGCTCCTTCGGAGCTCCAAGGTTTAGTCCGGCGCTTTCTTGGCCGCTTCTAGAACCCTGTTGGGCATGAGGTTGTTATCGGGTCTGTCCGAGGCCCCTCTGAAAAGGCGCTCAAGAAGGACGAACCTTTGGCATCTTCGAAGGAACCCGAAGCCTCTGCCTTCGAAGCCGTTGCTGCTAATGTCACGACGTCTGACCCCGCTGGCAATGTTCGCGCCCCGCCAGATGCTTCTGGTGGCGATAATGAAAATATCGCAGAGGTCCAGACTTGAACCTTTCTATGTTTTGTTGTTTTTGTAAAACATGGCCTCGTGCACTGAACGAGGGTTTAATCTTATTCAGGTTATCGTTATTCCCAATTCTCCTGAAGTTCCATCTCCTAACCTCGATCGACAACTTGTAGTTTATACTGGCTCCGCAGTTGAACAAGTTGTGGTACCATTTGATTCGGCCATTAAACAAGCTTCGGAAGAAGGCCTCCCAATGCTTGAACCTTCGGTTCATTCCAACGACGAAACCGAAGCATCTATTAACACTCAATTTTTAGAGATTTTGCGGGTTGTGGGGATCGACCCGGGTGTTTTTGGCCCCTACGTTCTTCATATTCCGCCCAACGCATCGTTAGAAGTGCGTCAATCGGTCTTCAATCAACGTCGGGCTGGCCTTATCGAGGATGCTTTTCACAGTGTTTTTCCCTGAGGCTAGGTCGAGCAGGCTATTTTATCCTTGAAAGAAATTTGTGGTCTCCCCCGTGTGTAAACGTGTAATTCTTGAAGCTTGTACATTGTTGGTTTGCCCGAAGCTTGCTTCGCATGTATATATATTTTTTAATTGCTTCGGTACGACGCGTGTATGTAATGGAATGCTTCGCTTCTTAACGACTTGTTTTTTTGGAAACAACGCTTTATAGCGCTTCAATTTGTTTGATTTTATCCCTTATTAGCGTGATTTGGAGTTTTCGAGGGTCCCTCTGACCCGTGGTCCTTCGCTACTTAAATTACGCACTTCGGCATATTCGAGGGTCCTTCTGCACCGTGGACGTTCGCCACTTATGTTACGCGCTTCGGCGTATTCGAGGGTCCTTCTACCCCGTGGTCCTTCGCCACTAAAGTCACGCGCTTTGGCGTATTTGAGGGACCTTCTGCCCTGTGATCTTTGATCAATTACGCCTCCGGGCGTTTATGAATTTTTACACCTCGACAGCCGAATAGAAAGGACAATCATTGACTTGCCCGAAGCATCATTTCACCTCATTTCATTAATTGCTCATCATTCATTACATAGGCACTTGATGCCTCGGGTTGCGGGCGCAACCGCTTTTACATAAGAGGAAAATAAAATGTGATGCACGGTTCGGGCCTCGTTAAAAACTTTGCCCGTAAAACCCAATGGGAAAAAGCGTGTCAAAGAAAAGAGTACCTCCCCTTTGTGCAGCCTACGTTTCTACAGGTAGTACCTTCGGAGCTGCATCGTGTTCCAAGTACGAGGCAGTTCTTCACTTTCAGGCGTCTAGAGCTTGTGTGCTTCTTCAGAGGTCTCCTTAATGATGTAGGGACCCTCCCATATCATACTAAGCTTGTCTTTTTGGCTATGAGCTAGCTTAATCACCAAGTCCCCTGGTCGGAGAACCCTCGGTTTTACCTTCCTGTTGTAGGCCTTCGATATATTTGCTGCGTATCATTCAATTTGCTCGAGGGCTGCCAACCTTTCCCCTTCGACCGACTCGATCGAGGTGTGTATTTCTTTTTCTGATGGCTCTCGAACCCTCTGTGTCTTTGCCAGCATTTCTGCGGGGGTCTTTGCTTCATCACCGAACAACAGCTTGAATGGTGAAGCTCCTGTTGCTCTTGATACGCTTGTCCTCGAAGCCCATAGGACACTTGGGAGCTCTTCCGCCCACAACCCTTTTATTGATTCGAAGATCCTCTTTTTTTATTCCTTCGAGCACAACTCCATTCGTTCGCTCCACTGCTCCGTTTGCTTGAGGATGGCCCACCGATGCAAAGTTTATCTTGATTCTGAGGCCTTCATAGAATTTTTTGAGGCCCTTGGAGATAAATTGAGCCCCGTTGTCTGCCACTACCTCGAATGGTACACCGAAGCGGCATATGATGTTCTTGAAGATGAACCTTTCAGTTGACGCCTCCATCAACGTTACCATGGCTTCGGCCTCGACCCACCTTGAGAAATATTCTATTGCCACAATCGCAAACTTGAAGCCCCTCTTTGCTGGTGGAAGCTGATGGGGGACAGGGGTCCCGATCTTCCGACAGGTATGGATAAACACGATTGGTGGAGAACTCGACGTTGACGATCCGGCTTCCAATCAGAACAGATCTAAGCCTGCAATCGCTACACCACTGTCTCCGATCGTTATCAACCATGCCAAGACACGGTTGACCTCACCACGAAGGCTAGTTCCTGCAAGCGAATCGAGAACACGAGCAAGAACACGGTAGATGCAATCTGAAATTACTGATTACCGAATTACCACCACATTGAGGTAGTGTTGGTCATACCTATGATAGTCATGGTCACATCATCCTCCCCTTCTTGATTGTGAGTCGTCCTCGACTGATCCTTGTTTATCTGCAAAAGGTTATCTCCAAAGAAAGGCAAAGGAACAAGCATATCATTTGTAAATAAAGTATTAGAACCATATTGATTAGGATCCACATCCTCCCCTTCTTGAAATTTTTCTTATATTTTTGAAACAAAACTAGAGGCACTTGAGGTCTTCTGATTATTGATTATGTAGCTCTCTAACTTATCACATGGTTGTACATTCTAAGAAAAATTCAGATTTGAGCAAATGTCGATTCACCATGTATTTTACATCATCATTATATTTGCCTATAGCATGAAAAGTGTTTCCAGATAACCAAGGTAAATTGTATTGATCAACAAGTCTCTTCTCTAAATTGTCTAGATCACATAGAACATCAAATTCAATATAACCCAGAACATTTAAAGAAGACAACAATTTCAGCTCTTCATTTTCGTTAATATTATGAACAACATGTTTATTTTGAGCACAAGTGTTTGGTTCTGAAGCAAAAGAAACATGTTCATTCACTAGTTGTGGCATAGATATAAGTGAAGATTTATCGCACAACTCTTCTTTAACACAAGAAACATCGAGTAAATCATCTTGTGACAAGGTAAATCAGCAATGGGTTCCATAATTTGTTGCTCTAACATATCATGATTTGTGGAAAGTTTCAGCACATCAACATCGTTCTCATCTTGAATGAGTGTGGTACCTTTTTCATTACCTTTGTTTTTCTGCTCAGCTGATGTAGGTACATCTTCAATTATAGGCGTTGGAAGCATGGGTACAACAACAAGTATCTCTTCATTCTCCTCATTCTCAATTTTATCATTTGCACTTGCCTGCAAAATGTTAGTCGTGCAAGAATACCCACCATTTTTACAAATAGAGGTATTGACTTTTCGTACAACTTTCTTACGTTTTATTTTAATTACAGCTGCACAAGCAAGAGTAAAGGTTTGCAACAGAGAAACATATTCTTTATCAATAACAATATTATGTATGTTCTCATTAAGTCCACATATGAATCTACTCTCCTTCTCTTGATCTGTTTCCTCCAAACCTCAACGTAACAACAAATTTTGTAATTCTTCATAGTAAACAGTCACTGGTTTGTCACCTTGTTGTAAACATTGTAATTTGTTCAATAAATTTTCACGATAATAGGCAGGAAGAAACTTATCCCTTAAAAGCTGTTTCATGTCTCTCCAAGTCGAAGGTACCCCAATATGAAAATAACATGCCTTCCATTTAATTGATACATTATTAATTAAAACACTAGCAGCTGTCATAACCTTTTCTTTATCGAAAATTCTATGTCGAGAAAAAATTATATCTACTAATATTTCCCAATCAATAAATGCATCAGGTCCAAATTTTATATCATATATAGGAAGGTTCTCAATAGTATTATCATGCTTGTTGGTAGAAGATGATGTGTAACTCTTCTTCAATTTCTCCTTATGATGAAACCGATCAAAATTTCCTATAGCCTTCACACCAATGATGCTTGCATTCCAACTAGTGGCTGATGATTGCAATCTCTCCATTCCATTGTATGCTCCTGCCATTATTAGTAGAAAACACAAAATAACACAAAAGTATTATCCCTGTCAACTACTAGGTTTTGAATGGTGGAGTCACACCCTCTCAAGCGTCTTACCACGATCTTACAAGTGTTCTTACCAGCACTGCAGGAGGTACAACCGGTGGCTGATTCATGATACTTAGAAGGGTGTGAGCGAAGTGATTGCAAGTTCGATCCAGAACTGATAAGAAGTATGTGGAGCTTGGATAGGCAATATATAGTAGCAAGGAATATGCAATTATCGAAATAAGATTAGCAAAGTTGAATAAATATCCAAAATACTTGTCAAAGTTGCTGGCCTAAACTCATCCTTAGACCTAGCTCAAGCAAGCAACACGAATAACGTGACACTTTGGATACAAAAAGATGCAAGCACTTCTGATTTCTTTCTTTCTTTCTTTTTCTTACTTTTTTTTCTTTTCGTTTTTTTTTCTCTTTGTGTGGCTTCTTTTTATGCACTTGCCTTTTTCACTTTTTTTTTTCTATATATCAATAGTGCCGCACATGAGAAATTAAAAGGTATATACCCAAACACTCAATTTTCTTATGCTGGAAAAACAGATCTACTAATACAGAAATTTTCTATGCTGTTTTCGTGTTTTTAGAGGCCTCAAACATAAAAACTCACAACAGCAAAGTTATAGTTCTTCTCTTCCTGATCATTTTGCATATATGGAGCACCAATTTTGGATAATGGATCTAGGAGATATGGGCCCCGCAATACAGACTGCTCAGAAAAATCTGAGACACATACAGAAACACTTCCAACGTGAATTTGGATCTGAAGATGGAGTTTCTGAAACTTTTTGCAATGGACAAAGTTGTAGAAAGTTTTCTAAGCTATAATTTAGACCCCGAATTTGTCTAATTTGGAGTTCAGACGGAGGAGATAATGGCAAAATACCGAACTGAACAGATTGACACCCGATTTGGACGCGGCGGTAACGACAACGTGATGGCGTTAGACTCGACGTCAAGATGCAAGACTCAAACAAGACCAAGAACTTAATCTAAACCAGCAACAAGACGATGACGATAGATACAAATTCAACAACGCGAAACTGAAAACGAAATTGTGAAGGACACAAAGTGGCTTGGACGATGCACGAGATGACAAACTCAAATCTTTTTGTGGGGCAATTTTCAGGACTCTAGGTGGAAGATGAACAATGAACAAAGCGGATACAAGTATACCTGACGGGCAACCAAGACTCTGATACCACTTGATGGGGGACGAGGGTCCCGATCTTCCGACAGGTATGAATAAACACGATTGGTGGAGAACTCGACGTTGACGATCCGGCTTCCAATCAGAACATATCTAAGCCTGCAATCGCTACACCACTGTCTCCGATCGTTATCAACCACGCCAAGAAACGGTTGACCTCACCACAAAGGCTAGTTCCTGCAAGCGAATCGAGAACACGAGCACGAACATGGTAGATGCAATCCGAAATTACTGATTACCGAATAAGCATGTAAAGTTGGGGTTCAGCAAACCGATACATGGCGAAACTGCGACGGCAGAATAATCTAAGCAAAACCCAAGTCTAAACGATGACGGTTACTGAATATATAGCGACGGCTAGGGTTTTGGGGCGCTCAACCCTAGGGTTACACGGGCCACGGGCCCAAAGTGTAGGTGGCGCAGCATCCGGCAGATTTTGACGTCCGCTTGATTTCGCTATTATGGCTGATTCTGAAATAATTTGGGCCTTAACCTGGATCCATTCGAAAGCTCTTGTCGTGGGCTTGTCTATGCATACCAAGAACGTCCAAAATGGACTTCGTATCACCGAGTTATGATCTTTTCAAGTTGGACAGCTCCTGGTGGCCGAACTGGGTTCGTGGACGACGAATTGGGTTTGATCCTTGGTTGGGCCTTGAGCAACATGGGTGTTTGGGCCTGAGGTCGTTGAGGAGGTGGAGATGCGCCTTTCTTGAGTATGTCTTCATGTAGTGGAGGCGGCCAAGGTGGTGGTCGAACTGGTGGCGGCGACAACGCAATATCAACATGATAAGCTTGCCGGCTGTGCACGCGACCTAACCATGGTGCGGGTCGATGGCACCATAGTTGATGTAAATGATGTAGAAGATGCCGTGAAGTGTTGCCAACTTGTCGTAGATGAATAAGCCGAAGATGAAGTGGTCGATCGAAAACTTGTCGACGTGCGTGCCGGCGAACTTGTTAACAGAAATCTTGATGACCACCACATTGAGGTAATGTTGGTCATACCTATGATGGACATGGTCACATCATCCTCCCCTGTCGATTCCCCATCTTGCGAATGGCCACTCCGGAGCGTGTGACTGGAGGGCCGAAGCTGGTGCTTTGGAGACCTTCGCGGCCCATTGTCATGATTGACATTCCTTGGCAACTTGGGACACTCTCAAGGTTGTTCATGAAGGCACAAATAGTGTGAAGAAAACCAAGCTTGAGCTAATCAATGGAAAGCTTGGGAGGTTCATTCTTGAAGAAGGAGAAGACTACAAGACTATGTTTGATAGGCTTATGGTCTTGGTGAATGAAGCTAAAGGTCTTGGAAGCAAGTCACTTACAGATCATGAGGTGGTCAAGATTCTACTTCGATCTATCACTCCAACCAACAAGAATTTTATTTAGCTGATCCGAGAAAGGGACAACTACAAGACCATCACTCCACATGATGTTCTTGGAAGAATCTTGAGTGATGAGCTGATGGACAAGGAAGCCATGTACATCAAGGACATGGCTCAATCCAACAAGAAGAAAGGCATTGCATTGAAGGCAAGCAAGGAGTCAAAGACAAGGGATGAAAACTCAAGCGACGATGTTGGTGGCATGAGCTTGAAGGAGATGGCATTCTTTGTAAGAAGATTCAACAAGTATCTTATGAAGAATGGGTATAAGAGAAAGAGCAAGAAAGATTCCAAGAAATCTAACACTAGGCACTCAAAGAGAAGATGCTATGAATGTGGGGTGACCGGATATTTCATTGTTGATTGCCCAAACAAGGACAAGGGCAAGGATGAGAAGAAAAAGGACAAGCATCAGAAGAAGGACAAGAAAAAGAGTAAGAAACATAAGAAAAGATCAAAGGGTGAAGCTCATGTTGGAAAGGAGTGGGAATCAGGTTCCGACTCCGGCTCCGACTCCGAGTCCGAAGAAGAAGAAGAAGAAGAAGAAGAAGAAGAAGAAGAAGAAGAAGAAAGTGTTGCTTGCATTGGGATGTACACCTCGAAGAATTATTCATCTCTCTTTGGTGATCTTACAGATGATAGTGACGATGACACTCCACAATGCTTCATGGCCAAGGGCCCTAAGTATCAACTAAGTTCTCTAAATCCATTGTCAATTCTTATACTAATGATAGTGATGATGAGAATGACATGAGTAAAGCAAGCTTGATCAAGATGGTAAAGAAGTTCGACATGGGTAAGTTGACCGAGCTCATTGAGAGGGTTGAGCAACAAGATGCTCTTCTTGAGGAAGGAGAAGATTTGCTCATCCTTGAGAAGGAGAGAAACCTCCAACTTGAGAATGACCTTGCATTGAAAAATGAGAGGGTTGAGGAAATGGCCATGGAACTCTCTGAGGCCAAATCCAAGACAAACCCTCTTGAGATCAACAATGCTTCACTTAGAGAAGATCTTATTGGTTCAAAAGGAAGCACATGAGACTCTCAAGGTTAAATTTGATGATCTCTTGAAGAGTACCTCTACTTTTTCAAATGCAACTTGTGATTCAGCTCCCTCCACGAGCAATAGTTGTGCTAAGTTCTATAAGGTGGATGTGAATGCTTGCATGACCAACTTTACCACTATGCAAGATCTAGCATGTGAGAATGAAAAGTTGATGGGCTTACTTGAAGATGGTATTTAAAAATCTTACAAGTTGAGATCTAGGTAAAAGAAGAGGCAACTTCAAGAAGGCCGAACTTGGTTACATTCTTCCAAAGAGCAAGAAGGCACACATTGTGGTGGCCCCGGTCACTAAGCCAATTTATTTCATGATAGAGCAAGGCTCCAAGGCTAAACATTTCTCACTCTACTTTTAATGCTTCTTGTATTCTTAAGAGAAATAATTTTGGTAGAGTATTTGCTTATCGTGTTGGTAAAAATGCACCTTTGGTGAGATCCATTTGGGTCCGAAAGGCTCTTGTGACTAACATCAAAGGACCCAACCAAGTTTGGGTACCTAAGACCAAGGCTTGAACTTTGTAGGAATATCTCTCCGGTGGTCCATGTTGGATACTTGACAACGGTTGTACACATCATATGACCGGAGAGAAAGCAATGTTCTCACAATTAAAATTGCTATGATGAACCAAGTGAGTGCATTACTTTTGGAAACGATGGTACGTGTGACATACTGGGTATTGGTAAGATTCCTATTTTAGAAGATTTATTCCTTTCAGGAGTTTTATTTGTGAATTCTTTGAAATACAATTTATCATCGGTGTCACAATTTTGTGCTACCGGTTATGATTGTATTTTTACCGGTGATGGTGTGAATGTCGTTAGGAGGAGTGATGGTTTGATAGCCTTCAAGGGTACTCGTATGAGAGAAGACCGCATGTACATTATGGAGATGCGAGCGAAGATGGGCTTGGAAGTTGTGTCAGAATCCTCCTCCTCTCCTGAGTTTGAAGTGAATTATTATGATAGAGAGCTATTTGGACTTTATGGCCCGTCTTCTGGAGCTGGCGCATTTGGTGGTGGACAGTCTTCAGGAGCTCGAGGACATGATGATGATGATGATGATGATGATGATGATGATGATGGAAGTGATCCGGACTAGGAAGGGTAGTTTCCGTACTTGTTTCGTTCTCTTTTTGGAGTCTTGATGCCAATGGGGGAGAGAAGGTTCAGGGGGAGCTATTATCTACATTATCTATCCATCTATCTTTAGTTATCAATTGGTTGAAACTTGGATGTGTAATTATGTTTGAGTGCAAAACTATGTTTTAAACTCGATGGTTTATGTGGTACGTTGTGGTGGTAAGTCTTTAAATTATCTATCTTGTGATGATGCTGTAATGGTGAATTGTTAGTTGTTTATCTTTTCGCAATGTGTGATATATCTTGTCATGATGCATTTAGATTTAAATTGCCAAGATATAGGGGGGGAGCTCTTGGTGTTATTCTTGTCATAATTTCAGGGGGAGCTTTCATCTATATTCTTGTTTATAATTCTCTTGTAAACTATAATTGTTGTCATCAATACACCAAAAAGAGGGAGATTGAAAGTGCATCTAGGCCCCTAGTAGATTTTGGTGATTAATGATTAATAATTATAGGGCTAATGTTCTATTGGAGAAACATACACATGTTATATATACAGGTTAAATTCATGAAGTACAGGTTTAATTATGGTGGTGTACCCCTCAAACTTGGATGTGTTGCAGGGAGGCATCAAGACTAGATATTATTTGTAAATCTTTATTTATTGAGTCATAGGTATGCCGTACTATGAAGGGGATGCTACAGAGAAGCATATAAAGGTTGTTAAGTGCTCAAAATAGGTATCTCGAACTTCGTGTGAGGTTTTCCACTCAAAACAAACACAAACCCGCAACCTCCTCATCGGAACTTCCGACATCTGTCGGAACATCCGACCCCAGCCGGAACTTCCGAGGTGGGATCTCACTCCAATGGCCAGAATTTCGAGATTCACCTATTTAGTGTCTCCTCCACCACCTGCCATATACATCTGATCTGATTGCTCGCTTTGAAACTCCTGTTCATACTTGTGTTCATCGTTCTTCGAGAAAAAGCTTCTCTCTCTCTCTCTCTCTCTCGTTCTTCTTTGAGAGATCCATCTTTGAGAGATTGAGGCAACCCGAGTGCTCCACGAATTAGAGTGAACCTAATCTTTGAGCACTTTGCATCCTAATTTTTTCTCCGCAGCATTTGTTACTCTCTTGGAGGCTTGTAGGGCTCCTAGACGGCTAGGTGTCGCTAGGGAGCCGCCGAACTTGGTGTGGTGCGCCTCCGGATGTTTGTGCAGGTTTGATTCCACCTCCGCAAGGAAACGGTCTCACTTAGTGAAGATCGACGAGTGCTTTGTGCAACGTCGAAGGGGATTTAGGGTCTTGGTGATCCGGGCACTTGTGCCTTCCCTAACGGTGAGTAGGATCTCCCTTCAAAGATCTGAACATCGGTGAAAAATCGCTGCGACTCTTGTCTACAACAAGTATTTGGTTTCTATCTCATATTTATTTATTTATTTATTTCTGAGTTAGTTCTACTGTTCGATTGCATTTATATTGATTATATTTGAGTAGAATTACACTTGGTCTTGGAAGAAATTAAATTGACCGCAGACACACGTGATTTGAAGCACGGGGCAGATAGGTTACCGTCGGAACATCCGACGTTGGTTGGAACTTCCGACAGGTTGTCTCGGGACAGGGTCTGAACATCTGACGCTGACTGAAAATTCCAACGCCTGTGTCTCTGGTTTGAGTTTTATTTTCCGCATTTACGATTTGTTGGACTATTCACCCCCTCTAGTCCGTTATCGGTCCTTTCAAGTACGTTGGATTGGGTGCAAACCAAGTTAGATTTAGCCTCAGACACCACGTCTGCTACTAACTCTTCCAAAGACACTTCCGGAACTCCGAGCTTCAGCTCGACTCTACTCTAACTCCCAACTCCTACTCTAACTAAGTAGGAACTCTAAAGTGAAGTGAAGTGAAATGTGTGAGGTGTGTTGTGTGTGATACAAGTGAGGTGAGGGGTCCCTTTTATAGACATCCGCAACCAATGGGAGAGCTCCACGCCATGGGACACTTGGCACCTTCTCACCCTCCAAAGGGGCGGATCCTAAGGGCACCCGACGGGGTCGGCCGGCCTAGGGTGGGTCGGCCGACCCACCTCTGGCCCATCTAGCCCTCCAATTTGCCCGGGATACTCCTTGGACGGTGTAGATCGCTTCCCCCAAGTCAGTTTTGGCAGTTATAACCGTTAAACCATCTTACATGTGGGCCCATTGATCCAAGTGAGAAGAAAGTGCCACCATCGGATCAAACCGACTTGAGTCAACGGCTTGGATGTCCCCATTTTGTGCTTCTTGACCACTTGGGAGAAAACCGATCCGGTTGGGCAACAAAGCTGGGTCGGCCAGCCTAGGGTAGGTCGGACGGCCTGGCTTTTTGCCCTGTTCGGCTCTGGTTTTTCCCAACTTTATTCCTATGGACAAAAGCTCACCAAAACTTATGGAACTTTATTAGTAAAAATAAAATGCAAGTATAAACCTTGATTTTCCCAAAAATACTGGGATTCCGGCGCATGTTGGCATATATATTTGGAGTTTATTGGACGCCAACACACCCCCCCAACTTGAACTTTTGCTCGTCCTCGAGCAAAGAGCTCAAAGTAGAACCCGGTCAATCAGGATTGCATCAATATTATTATGCCACAAATACTAAGTGCACAAAGTAGTACTGCATTGTTTGTTGACAAAAACTCGTACAAGAGTACCCAACCTTTGTTATACTTATGAGGTTTCTAGAATATCGTCTTTTCTTAGGCGGTTGAAAGATAGAACAACTTTGACAGAACTTTGTTAACTTAACCCTATCCAAGCTAGGTCTCGGAATTTTTCTTTAGTTTCAAAATTGTAGTTCCTCATTATTGCTGTTGAATCTCTCAGTGGTATTTTATTCTATCCTCACCAAGGCCTGAATGCCTTTTCCTTCTACCTAATTCTAAGGATTATGTGGAGCTCAAGGTAGGGAAAGAGTGGCCTACTTAGTTTGCAAAATTTTGTAAAGTCAAATATCGGTTCTAGATAATCTCGTACTACTTCGCATTTTGGTCATTAGATGAATAATTTCTAGGGATGAGGGAGAGAATGGACTCACACCAATGGAAAGAAGAAACACAAGTGCAAGGATGAGGGGTACTAATGAGTCCACCTCATCGGATCTTGTGTTTATAGACATGGTCTACCCGACTCCTTTATTTGTTTTGAGTTCATTCCTCAATCCATAGTCTTTGAGAGGAATTTTTCTCTTTTTCTTTCTTTTCTTCTTCTTTTTTTCATAAGAAGGAGATGATGGTTCTCTCTTCTTCTTTTATTTCTCTCTTTTTCTTTGCCTCTTTATTTTATAATTGAGGAATGACTCGCTAATATAATTTTTGAAGTCTTTTCGGTAGACCGAATAGGTAGGTATATGGTGGATACATGATGAAGAACTTGGCTATTTGTAGGGAGGAATATCTGGTGGAATGGATGCTTTCTTCCATTATGGAATTTAGCATTACCATATATAAAAAGGCTATCAATCAAAGGGATAAGCAAAAAGAGATAACCAGCTTTGAAGAGTTACTGATTCCTAAAGACTCAACTTTTGACAAAACTCAACACAACCATAAGTGGCTAAATGAAGGTTCAAATCTTTTTGATATTTTTGGCTCTGGTGGGAAGAAAAGTCTAATGAGGAACTTGAAATATTTTTTTCTTCTTTTTAAAATAAATTTTCGAGACTTTGCCTTACTAGGGACAATAGTAACTAGGCTCTTATCTTAGTCATATCATATCCCACAACAACTTAGAGGATCTAAAATGTCAACACTCATTTAAGTAAGACTAAGCAGAATAACTACTCATACCAATAACTGTCAAACTTTGATGAGAGTACTAAGTTGTGAGCTCAGCATTTATTTTATAATAATAGATCAATGTTCATCATTTCCTTTGGGGAAAAATCAACATTTACACTTTTTATTAAAAAGGGAAATGATTTTGGTATTTTTAGGTTTTGCAAATTTTTATAGATTTTTTTAGGGCATGCAAATGACTAGCTAAACTAAGCAAAATTCCATTTCATTTCTTTAAGGCAGGACGACAAGTGATGCAGGTATGGTGCTGGTATGACAGGCATGGTGTCAAGTGAGGTGGGTGGGGCAAGATATGGCCCTGAATGAAGTGGTTCTTCCCTATGAGTGGGAATGGCTCTTCTATGAAGGCCACTTTAGCGTTAACTAGAATCCCCAACCCATCCGCAATGCGAGTAACAAGAGAGGTGCAGTCAATGTCTCCCCTCAAGTTACCCATCTCTAACCAGTGCACTACCATGTTTGCAGTGGGATTAACAGGTTTCTTGTAGACCATGGAAAACATGTACTGTAGTTCATCTACGTGCACAGTGTGCATATCTTGCCTAGAGTTTACTACCATTGCTAACCATCTATGCAAGAACCTAAGTGTGGGATTATGAATGTCGTTCATGCCGGGTTTGATTGTGAAATCTTTGCCAGTTATTTGCAACCAAAACTCATCACGGTTAAAGTTCTGAAGCCTATCTGGTGTGAATCTACACCTAATAGAAAAACCTAGATATCTAGACAGGTCTTGCAATAAGCACTCAAAAGTTTCATTGAAAAACCTAAAAGAATATCTAGCTCCTCCATCTAGAATGCATAGAGTACTTAAAAATTCAAGAGTGAGAAGGCGCGAACCTTTTTCTGTGATGGGGGCGAAGTCCTTCCAGCCAACGGCCTGGAATGCATCGTGGAAGTTGTCCAAGAGACCGGTCTTAATTAGCAATATCGGGTCGTAAGACCGCGTATGCTAGACAGACCGGAGCCTGAGTGCCTCGAACAATTGCCGCTCTTGATCGTCTTAGAGCACAATCTGCTCCTCCGAAGTCAGTACCCTGATCCTGAGGCATTGGCTAACCCCAGAAGGTTAAGCTACATCAGGGTGCCCGCCATGGTACCCATAGTACTGGGAATCCATGGACATGTCGTCCTAGAGAGGCTCTCCAAAACCTCGGTCAGAGTGTGGGTTCGATCCGAGCTGGATGAGCTAAACTTCTTGTGTACACCTTTGGCACCTTTTGACAAGGTGTGGCCAATTTTCCCGTATCAGGATGACATTTTCACCTGTAGAGGTCATGGTTGTCAAGTCGTATAGTCGAGTCGAGTCGTAAGGGGGGCGACTAGGAGATTAGTCGCGACTAGCCAAGACTAGTCCACGACTAGTCTACGACTAGCCCACGACTAGGTTAGGGTCAGATGCTAGCAACAATAGTACCACATATCTATATATGTTGTCTTTATTAATGTATACTATAAACTTATACTACACATAAAAATGACATATATGCCACCATTTACCTTGTGGTCTGCAGAGATCAAGTAGTCTAAGAGCTAAATAACAGAGTTGAAATGGCCATTGAAATGTTCAATTAAAAAATGAACAACATAAATAGTGAACTACTAAACTCTATTTTGATGAATGGTACACCGTACATGTACATTTCACATTTAGGCAGCCTGCAATATAAATTGGACTCCTCATGGGTGCCAAATCTGCCACTTATCTCCTACTTACCAATGCTACAGAATGAATAATACAAGTGTATCGATCCCCATTTGTTGCAAGTATACATAAAGAAAGAACAAGAGTAGAAGCTTAATTCGAATACAACCAGAAATACGTTTTGGCGTCAACACCAACCTTATCTCTGTTTGATGCCTTGAGCTTGCAGTGTTGTGGATTTGAGCCTTCAGGGGTTGAGGCCTTGCGAGCAGCAGGTGGCAGCAAGACTTGTCGGCTTAGGATCCGGCCGCCGTGGATCTTGGCGGGAGGGAGAGAAACCGTGGGAGACGGGACGATGGCCGAGGCCGAGGCCGAGGTGCCGTGGATCTTGCGTTGCTGATGACGAGGGCTTCAGAGCGGGGCGGGCCACCCCACAGCAGAGAGCTCGCTCTCGAGCTCCCGAGCGGGAGAATTTGGCGCTTTGGTTGCTAGGGTTAGGGATAGTTTCCCTTCTGTGGGATCCTCTTTTGGGCTTGTTTCATATACTTGGGTTGGGCTGGGATGTTTCCCGTTTGTGACCTCTTAGGATGTACTCTGTAGCTGCTAGTCTGCCAACTAGATATACCCAGGCGACGCCTAATCGCGATTAGTCAGATTTAAGTCTTCAAGTCGTGCGACTGGCCAGTAAGTCGAGTCGCGGGTGTCTAGACGTTGCTCAGGACCGACTTTAGGATTAATCTTCAACTAATCACGATTAATCGAGCGACTTGACAACCATGGTAGAGGTTAGGACAAAAAATACCCGAGGGATATAAATAGAATAGAAATTACAGGTTAGCGGTCCAAAGTCAGTCGTCCAAAAATTAGTGGTCCTTGTGGGACTTTTAAATTGCCTCCACAAAAATTTTATTTGCTCAGTTATGCAGTCGGCACCATTAATGTAATTGAATTAAAAATGCAGGGGACGAGGAGAGCTGCAGCGAGATCATGCAATCACCGTAGAGGGATGCATTTCATCGCAGCGCTGCCCTCGCATTTATAGCCAATGGAGATGCATGCATGATTTGCTAATGAAATGGTTAATGACATGGAAATAGTAACTTAAGTACCCTACCTAGTACCTAAATTACCTAGGGTGGTTGGTATAGTGGAAATGGATGATAGTAACTTAACTATGGTTGGTCGGCCGACCTGGGTGGGTCGGCCGGCCCAGGTGGGGTCGGCTAGTCCCACTCTTTCCTCTTTTCATATTTTTTGATATTTTATATTTTTATAGGTAGGGTAAATGTACGGTAAAAATTAAATATGCAATGGAAAGATGCACGAAAATAAATATGAATGTAGGATAAGTTCAGGCTTACCTCCCGGTGAGGACTCGAATTTTTGTTTTGAGGTCCTCGAGTTGGACCGCCTCCAACTTTCATTCTTCATGAGGTGTTTTTGCAACTGGAGTTGTTGCGGCTGGTTGGATTTCCTTCTTACGCCATGCTCGCTTTGTTCGAGATTTTTGAGTGGCGTTGACCTTCGCTTGCAGTTCCAATTTCTCGACCGCAGGTTTCTTCCGTCGGGATTTGTTTGCTCCCTTGTTCTCCTTCCAATATGGACTCTGTAAAGGCTCGTCCAAAAGTTGGAGAGTTCTCCTCATCACAGCAATGAGTATCCACCTGAGGTTTTGGTATGGCCACTGCTTTCCTCTGCACAGTTTTAGGATTTTTACCATCACATGTGCGTACCTATGAGCATTGCTCAGCTCTGGGCCTGAAGTTGAAGATTTCGTCTTGGCCATTTATGCTGAGTTGAATCTCTCCTGCACCGACATCTATGGTTGCATTTGTCGTGCTCAAGAATGGCCTCGCAAGAATGAGGGGCGTCTTGGTGTCCACCTCCATATCCAGCACCACGAAGTCCACGGGTACCAGGAAGTTGCGAACTATCACTGGTATGTCCTCCGTGACTCCAACAGGGTGACAGATAGATTGATCCGAGAGCTACAGGGTCATGGCATTAGGGGACAAGGTATAATGATTTAATTTCTCATAAATTACCTTGGGCATAATGCTGACGCTTGCTCCCAGGACACACAGAGCACGCTCGAAGTGTTGTGCACCGATGAAACATGAGATGGTGGGGTAGCCAGGATCTTTCTTCTTCTCAGGGAGAGTGTTTAGGATTGCAACACTGCACTCTTTGGTCAATTTAATGACCTCCACCATCGGCAATGGGTGTTTGTTGTTGAGGATGTCCTTCAGGTACTTGGCGTATGTCGGTACCTGCATCGCATCTAGAAATGGAATGTTGACATATAATTGTTTGATTACCTCGACAAACTTGTCGAACTGCACGTCTGCAGTCGGCTTGCGTTGGCGACGCAGGAAGTGTAGCACTTGCGTATCCGTGAACTCTGCGAGACTCGTCTTGGTCCTCACATCATCTCGTGCCGTCTTTGGTGGCTCATCGTGTGGTTCCTCGTCGTTCCCTTCTTCTTCTTCGACCTTGTTGGGGGTGTTGTGCTCTTTCCTGCGTGGTTAGGCTGCGGCAGGTCTCGAGTCGTTTTTCTCGACCGAGTTGCGACCGCACTAACATTCTCCTTCGAGTGTGGCTCCAGTTGTCCAAGAAGCTTACCTGGAGTAGTTGTGGGAATTGACGCAACAAATTGAGCTATTTGTGTTTCTAACATTTTGTTAAAATTCATTTGGCTATGCATGGCAGTTGAAAATCCCTCTAGTTTTGAATCCATGCTCTCTAGAATTTTATCGTTAGCAAGAAATTTCCTACTAATGCTATCATTCACTTTTTGTTGGGCACTTATGACTTCATCTAGAGTAGATCTATTACGATTAAAATTGCCAGCACTACCTCCTTGATGACGATTGTCGGAGGAGAAGTTCGGCTTGGAGTTCCATTCCAGAGTGCAGTTTGACTGTGGTCGGAATCCGTTGTTGACGAAGTTGGCATCCTCCGGTCGGGTCTCAGTGCAGTTGTCTCCTGAGTGTCCAAGGCTCCCACAAATCTTGCAGGTCATGCAAGATTCAAGAGCCTGGACATTTTGGTTCGGTGCTTCCAGCCTCTTCATCAGCAGGTCCATCTTGGCCGCTAGCATGTCCATATTGTCAATTTGGTGGACTCATCGTCTGCATGGCTGGAAGCGTTCATCATTCCAGCCTTGGCTTGGGACCATCTTCTCAATGAGAGTGCGTGCAGCATTCACACTGAATGAAAAGAAAGCTCCGCCGGAGGCAGCATCGAGGTGCTCACATGTCGTACGGTTCAGCCCGTGGTAGAAGCTTTGGATATAAACCAGTCTTGCATCCCATGATGGGGGCAAGCCAGTATATACTCCTGAAGTCGCTCCCAATAGTCCGAAATGGACTCGTCAGTGCTCTGCTGGAACGCAGAGATCCAGTTCCTGAGGGCACTGGTCTTGCCCAACGGAAAGTACTTGGCGATGAAGGCATTTGAGCATTTCTCCCAAGTTGAGACTGCTTCCTTATTGGCATAGAACCATTGTTTAGCCTTCCCGACCAGTGAGAATGGGAAAAGGCGTAGTCGGACACATCGAGAGGTGCTCCTTTGATGGTGAATGTGCTGCAAATCTCCAGGAAATGCTGGAGATGCGCATTAGCATCCTCCGTCTACTCGCCACAGAAGGGGCTAGCCTGAACCATGTTGATAAGAGCTCGAAGCCTCCGTCACCCACATTGGTGGCAGGTCCAGGGGGACGTTGGTGCTCGACAAGGCAAAGAATTCAAGGATGGTCTTCTCGGCAGCCATCTTGGATGACAATGTTTCGGTAGAGAGGAAAGGATTGCTTTTGAGGTTTGGTAGATTAGAGACTCGAACTTGCGAAGGTAGGACTCGAGTCCTTGTCCTCCGTATGAGTGACTCTGGATTTTGTCGGAAGTTCTCCGGAAGGTCAAAACCGGTCATACACAGCTCTACTAGTTTCACAAAACAAAGACAGAGCAGGGTAAAACTCATTAAGCTAGGCTAGTAAATTAAATAATCTAGATATAGTTTTGTAAATTTTGGAAATATATATTTTTTAAATTATTTTTAACCACTGCGTTCCCCGGCAACGGCGCTAGAAAACTTGTTGGCGATTCTTACGCTCTCATAAATTAATCCGCAGGCGGACGGATATCGCTTATAGTTTTCACCAGGAGTATTCCTAGAGTATCAAATCCACAGGGAATGTGGGAGAAGGATAATTATTATATCTATATTATTTAATATACCAGCCAGCTAGGTAATGGGGTTAGGATAAATATTATAATAATAAATAAAGGACCGGTGACACACACGTACTATAGTACTACGATAATTAGGTAGTAAGTTGGGAGAACAACGAGAAGAGTTTAAAGTTCCTAAGCTGTGCAATCAATTATCAGGTTGAGCATAGCAGATAAAGAATGATGGTATGTTTTAAGATCATCGTCGGAGCTCGGCCGATTCACTACCACCCGCTATTAAGAACACTGAATGGTTATGATCACCCTCGATTGGGCCCTATTGGTACAAACCTAACACTGTGGATTACACGTGAGGTAATTGATACCTCGGATGGATAGGGCTGTCACTACCTACCACCTACCACAAAGTACGTTGGCTTGGGTGCAAACCAAGTTAGATTTAGCCTCAGACACCATGTCTGCTACTAACTCTAATCAATCTTCCTCGGATCCTAGGAAGATGATCTAGGTTCAATACTTAGGCTATTATAAGAATATGAGAATGAACCAAAAGTCGGAACGAGATGAACTTAAGCAACCGCTCTAATTAATCCACACTTCTCACTAGTGTAAATATGCTCACCTCAGGTAAAGAAAGACACTTGTATTATAATTGAAGTAAGTCTTACAAAAAGGGAAAAGATACAAGAGCTATTACCCGAATTCCGAAGACACTTTCGAAACTTCGAGCTTCAACTCGACTCGACTCTAACTCCCAAGTCCTACTCTAACTGAGTAGAAACTCTAAAGTAAAGTGAAGTGAAATGTGTGAAGTGTGTTATGTGTGATACAAGTGAGGTGAGGGGTCCCTTTTATAGTCACCCTCAACCAATGGGAGAGCTCTACGCCATGGGACACTTGGCACCTTCTCACCCTCCAAAGGGAGGATCCAAAGGGCACCTGAGGGGGTCGGCCGGCCTAGGGTGGGTCAGTCGACCCACCTCTGGCCCATCTGGCCCTCCAATTCGCCTGGGATATTCCTTGGACGATGTAGATCGCTTCCCCCAAGTTGGTTTAGTTAGAACCGGTAAACCGTCTTACATGTGGGCCCATTGATCCAAGTGAGAAGCAAGTGCCACCATCGGATCAAACCGACTTGAGTGAACGGCTTGGATGCCCCTGTTTTGTGCTTATTGACCACTTGGGAGAAAACCGAGCCGGTTGGGCGACAAAGCTGGGCCGGCCGGCCTGACTTTTTGCCCGGTTCGGCTCCAGTTTTTCCCAACTTTATTCCCGTGGACAAAAACTCACCAAAACTTCTGGAATTTTATTAGTAAAACTAAAATGCAAGTATAAACCTTGATTTTCCGTAAAATACAGGGATTCCGGTGCATGTTGGCGTATATATTTGGAGTTTATTGGACGCCAATAGTTTGCACAAAATTGCAAATTTTCGGTTTGTTTCAGTTCTTGCCCGTTGTTTCTACGAAGGAAAAAAGGTCCAAACTTTGACCAGGTCTTTTCTCCATCTTCGGAGGGTAGTTTGGTGTTTCCATCAGCTAGTCTCTGTTTGAATTTGGATGGTATTCGTTAAGCCGATTGGGAGAAATCGAAGTTCTTGCCTGATAAGATTGTGCTGAAATTTTGTAGTCTAGCATATTCGGTGTTGGATTTGTTTATTGGCTTGGTTCTTAGTGTACCGAGACGTGTTGGGGTGAGAGAACATATCAAAGTCCCTTTGAAAAAATTTGGCTCCCCAATTTGACTCCCCTTCACCCCCTCTAGGTCGCCGTGGTGTGTTCACAAAAACGCTTTCTGGAAATAGAGGAAACACTAAATTGCTAGGAGAAAGACTTGGCACAGTGTTGGGCTCAGCTTGCAGCTGAAACGGCCTAACACGAGGGGGGATCTTGGAGAAGGCGGAAAGTCGAAGTACTCTTCCACTTAATCCGACATGTTGGTCCAGGCCCACATGTCGGTCTCACATGCTCGTTTGGAAGACCAAATCCCGGCGGGGATCCCAGCCCATTCCCAGGGCTAGAGAACCGCGTGGGAATCTTCCACCGGGCAAGACGGTGGCGCGTTTGGGAGCCCGACAACCCAGGGACATTCCGCCCCTTCTCCTCCTAACCCACGGGGAAATTGCCCCAGCCCACGAGGACGCGGATTTCGTCCCCTCCGATCGCAGGCTCGCACTCGCCGCCTCCCCTCGCACTCGCCTCGTCCCCTCCGCCTCCGCTTCTCCCCTCCGCCTCCGCCTTCGCCTCAGCCTCGGCCGCCGCCTCCCCTCCCCTCCGCTTCCGCCGTCGCTCCTCCCATCCGTCGCCGCTCCTCCCCTCCGCCTCTGCCGCCTCCCCGACCTGCGGCCACCGATATGAAGGCGGCGACGGCGCTCCGCAGAGGAGGTGGTGACGGCCCCGCATAGTATCTGGTACGTCCTCTGATTCCTCTCCGCCTCCAGCATGCTCCCGCACTCACCCTAGCCCTAGCGACCGGTGGGAGGTCGATTTCTTGGACTTAGCGGCCACCGATCTGAAGATCCCCGACCTTCCCAACACGATGTAGTGCGTTTTTGTGGAGTTTGTTGAACAAGGGAAAATGTTATTTTTTATTCTTTTAATTTTAGTTGCAAGTAGTATTCTTGATTTGGGGCTTTGGAACCATGCTTTGCAATTTAGGTTTTTTTTTGCCTGCCACTGTGTTGATTTGAGTTGCAAGTAGTATTCTTTGTTAATGTGCTTTAGTTTGCATTTCACAATCAAATTTGTGCTAATCTTTGAAACTCGTAGATGCAGAATATTTTAGATCTGAACCAATGATGGCAAATCACAAATTTATTCATGAACATCAAGGACTTTGTGGTAACGATGCCAAGCTTGAAAACTTGCTCAAGTTTTACAATTGTGAAGTCCGTATCAAATTAAGCCAAGTTTGGAAACTTTGCATTGAGGTGGATAATCTGTCCTAGGCATATATAGGAACTAGGAAGCCCACTGTGTTTCAACCCAGGCAGATTATTCGGGTCACCCATAACATTGAGCAAGAGGCAGACGATCCAGGTTGGCAAGTGGTATTCTTCATATTTTGGAAAATACTTGATTGATCATGCTGTTCTTGATTCATTATACTGTTAGAAATACTTGATTGATTATATATGCTTCGATACTTTGGAAGAGTATGTTTAAGCTTGCTGGGTAGCTTTGTTGGTTTAAATGAATGTAGTATATATAGCAGCAATGATATATACTTCCTGAACTTGAACATATCTTTTTTTTTGAACAAGAACATGAACAAATTAATCTACCCCTAATGGCTGATGAGATGTTCATCCCTAATTTCATTCCGAAAAGATATTTTTATTTTTCATTCAAAAAGAAGTTCATCCCTAATGCAGGAGCAGAGGGGAGGGCTAGGTAGTAGCAGTGGCCACAATGGAGGTTGGATTGCAGAGAGGAATTCCTCGTTCAACTTTATGGAATGATGAACTACTCTCATCTAGCCTGAAAATAGCTTTCACTCTGACGTGTTTCGTCTTGGCGATTATGTAAGGTGCTCCGTGGAGTGAAGAATGTGTTGCAGTTAACTAGCTAGCTAGTATGTTCCTCAATAAAAAGATCCATGATCGATGTTGCTTACTTTGCTAACCGCCTCTCACCATTCCATCATGTTGTGTGCATGCAAGAACTGCTAGAGCTCTCTGATGTACTGTTATATATTCTGTCTACTCGCTGCTTAATTATGTTTTTCCATAGCATCTAATACAGTGCATGACAGTGATATATAATTGTAAAAGAAGACACTTTAATGTCAAATTGGGGGGATTGGATCTCATCTTTAAAGGGGAGGTGGTATGAGCTATAGAGCATCCGCATCACCTCTATCACTCACACTCCGTTTTACTATTAGCCACTCCTATTCCTTCCATCAACTACTGTATTAAAAACGAAAAAAAGAGGAAAGAAAAGAGAAAGGGGATCACCCGGGTCGAGTCGACTAGGAGGGATTTGCATATTTGTCACTCTCAACAAGTGGCTTCGCTAAAATGCCACCGGACCATATGTGTTTATAACAGTGAAGTAGAGTGGCATTTTAGCGAAGCCAGTCGTTGAGAGTGGCATTTTAATCATTTTGGACTGCATGTTGCCTTCGCCTGCGCCTGTGCGTCCACATGGGGGAACTGCGCGAGCGCCATAGACGCCCTCTTCCATGGTCAGGGGCGCAACAAGGACAAGGAGGAGGCCGCCCATGGTAATCACTTTCACTTCCACTACCACCTCTGCCTCCTTTCCCATCCCCTCCTCATCTTACTTGGGATCGCCCTTTGGGCTCCATTCTTTCTCAAATCGATGATTCTCTCTGATTTATTGCATGCCGTCCCCTCTTTCAACTTCCATTTCGATTCAGACAAGGATATGTATCCCCTCCTCGCGCATTCCTTCGTAACTGCCTTGCTGCTGCAATAAGCATCTCGTTTAACTTACTCATCCTGTTACTCCCTATGCTATGCTGTTAATTCACAGCCGCGGGGATGCAAAACTAATCGTTTTGGTTGCATACAGTGGATGAAGCAAACCATGTTTATTTTTGGCAAATAGATTTCGGTTCTATTTTTAACTGTCCAGTACTAGGCCTGCCCCTTTCAGTTCTTGGCAATACAGTAGGGGATCATGTCATGCTCAGTAGATGAAAAAACCAACCTTTTCCTGGGAAACTATTCTTTTTTTACAAATTACTCGGTTTATGCACATTCTATCCCTAGAAGCTCCAAGAACAGTTTTTCCCCAATTCACTGAATCATTGTCTGGAGTTTCAACCTTAAGTATCACTGGCCAGCCTATTTATTACCCTAAGATGAAATACTCTGTTAGATTGCTAGACTAATATGCAATTTTGTGCATGAAATTGCTAGTTTCTATCCAATTAATTTGAGGCCCCAAATTTTCTATATTTAGGAATGTCTGCATCAAAGAGGACTACTACCTCCACCACCACCAGGAAGCTGTCAACAATTAGCACCGGTACCTTCATGCCATCCACAGTTAGTGATGTGAGCATGGATGATGCTTATCCTGAGGGTGAGAATGTTGAGCCTCCAAACCTCAGGATCTTCACCTTTGCTGAACTGAAGACTGCCACAAGGAGTTTCAGGCCTGAGACAGTACTTGGGGAGGGAGGATTTGGTACAAGGGATAGGTTGATGAGAAGACCTTGAACCCATTGAAGAATTGCACTGGCATGGTGGTTGCTGTCAAGAAGCTTAACCCTGAGAGCGTGCAGGGAATGGAGCAATGGCAGGTAATTTGATGTTAATATATTGGTTATCTAGAGCTGTATTTTTTTATTTCGTTATAAATTGCATTGGTTAAATAAAAGGATCTTTCTTAGGTAGATTTATGTTATGTGGCCATCAGGTAACTAGGGAAGTGAGTGTTCCCAAATAGATTCATTACTTGAGTAGAAAATCACTGACAGTTCTGCATTATGCTATGGGGTTGCTGAAGTTGCATTGCTACGTTTACATTCTCCTGGCAATGTGGAGCTTGATGGTCCTTTGCATTACTTGCCATGACCTATAAATCTTGCACTCATTTTTCCGTCTCTATGATTTGTTAGCTCTTGTATTTATTTGATTTATGAAAGAGTCACCCCGAAAACCCCCTATGGATCTGGTTATTGCTCGACTCGGTATATACTCTGTTAGGATATGCGTCGATGCAAGATTACGAATGACACGATGTTTGATAATGCAGTTCGGTCTTCGTCTACATCTGCGTGACCCTGATTATGGACGCTCCTCCCTAATCCATAATATCGCAGCACACCGGCTGACCAGGTCACGACCACATGCCAGCCGCTGACCTCCTCCTCTAGCGAGCCATCGCCATCGCCATGGTCCTTGGATCCACGTCTGCGCCTGTCGCCATCGATCCAGGGTGCCATCGCCATGGGTCCGCAGGACAGCCGCCGCCGTGGATCCAGGCCGCCAGGGCCATAGGTGCGCAAGCTCGAGGCGTCGGGGGCAGTGGCAGACTCGAGGTGTTGGGTGCAGCGGCGAGGAGGAGGTCAAAGTAGCTGCGGCCACCACCATGGATTCCCGAGCCGCCGCCGCAGCACCCCCCTCTCGGCGCCAGCAGCTTCCTCCAACAGCGCCCGGCGGCGCCGCCATACTCTGACGAGAAGAGGTTCTTTGGAGGCGAATCCCTCGGCTTCCTCGACATCGCCGTCAGCGGGTGCACCCAGTGGCTCGGCGCGTGCGACGGTGCGAGGAGGTCGCCGGAGTGAGGGTGCTCACTGATGACCCCAGGGCCGATGCCTGTTCCCCACACATGCGCGCCGCTACCTGCTCCCTGCACATGCGCGCTCGCACACACACGAGGGATTCGATGATTTGCCACTCTCAACATTAGTGCCTCCGCCGTCTGCACCCGCTGGTGCTCGGCCGCCCCCTCCCCATGCGGCCGCGGCATCGCTGACCCGCGCTTCCACCCTACGCTGGACGATGCTGCCCGAGCGCCATGGCCTCTACCCCGCTCACCGCAAGCTGCGTGGCCACATCCGCTTCTTCAACCTCCGCACCGGAGCTTTCGTCCGCGCCCGCCTCCCGCGCTTCACCGACCATTGTGCCCCTGACTCTGTCGATGGCTTGCTCCTCCTCCAGAGTCCAGAGGGATCACGACACGGCTATCAGCCTTTCACAGCCGACATCGTCGATCTCCCTCCGCTCGCCACCCTGCTTGCGCAGCCACATGTGCTCCGGCGATCGCCTATGCTCTGCTTAACGGAGAAGTGGCATTATCTCAGAGCAGCCTGCACTTCTGTCTCTACCACTGCTGCTGGAAATCTGGAATCACGGCTCGCATTCCCCATCATAAGCAAGCTAGCCTTGGCTACCTCCCAGGACCTTAACTCTCGAAGGTTTGTGCCAGTGACAAGCATTGCATTGGGGACAATGCCCTTGTCATTAATCATCAGAGGTCTCTCTGTGTGTCATCTACTTCAACGGATTATTAAACTATGATGTTCGATACAACCTCCGTACTGGAAAGTGCTCTAAAGCGATCGACGAATGTAGCCAGAAAGGATTACCAGGTCCATGTAGCCTCATCAAACACATCGCTAGCTGCTGCGTACTCAGATTTTGGTATGCCGGCCATAGCCCTTCCTTTGTTGCTTACATTTTTTTCGCTGGCTGTTAATTGTTCCTTTCTTGTCTAGCTAATATGTACCTCTTTCCTTGTGTGCCAGTAGGAACAAAGGACTCATGGGCTATCGCAGGGAACTCAGATCGAGAGGACAATGTCTTAGCTATTGGAAGGTGAAAGAAAAGTTTCGAATTGGGGTAACTCTTGCTTAATCCCTAGCTAGCTAGTTTTATGTACTAATATATGGACGACACTCAGGGTGCAAATGGTATGGATATTTTCTAATCGACCGACCGAACTTATTTGATAGTTTTACCGGATACCTTGGCTATTCTTTTTCGTGGATACGGATAATAATGGATAAAAACTCTTGGATAATATCTGAAAAATATGGATAATATATGAGGGATATGATCCGACTCACACACACCTTACGCTACTCGACACTAGGCAACACCCAATTGAACGTGTATTATATTGCTGATTTTTAAGTATGCATTTTAACAGTGTTTTAAAAGGCAAACACTAAGCGCTAGTCAGACGGCACACCAACGCCTAGCGCCCAAACCAGCCCAGCCGGGCGCCTGGCGCCTAACGCCTAGGCGGGAATTTTCCAAACAGTGGCATTTTCACATATTATTTGAGTGTTGTGCGCTCCAAACTATATCGATCTTATATGATCCGTATCTACTTGTGTCCATATCCAATAATATCTGTCTTTGTATCCGTATCCATATCTATATCCCAACTTGGCACTAACCGATCAGTTTGCACCTCTAGTGTGTCTCCCTTGGCCCCTAAACCTTTTTTTTTTTGGTCTCACTTGCCTTCTTCAAGCAAGAGAAGTTCAGAGATCATTTAATAAGTACCTGGCTTGTCTTGTCAGTGCTCCTAAAAAAGCGAGCGCACAGTAAGTCTTAATTTTGACCAGTAGTTGTATTAGGTAAACATGTAAGTAGAAAAGGCATGATAAGTCAAGTAGCGGTTTATTCGTAACTAGAGCATTTGTCGCTCTTCGCGCGCCCTATAGGCTATAGGTTGGTTTCAGAGCAAATTAATTTGTTGATTAATGGACTTTAATCTGAATGCGTTTTGTTAGAACCCGAACAAATAATCCAGCCAAATTAGTGGAAGCACCTAATAAATAGCTAGAGGTGTGTTTTCACGAATAAATGATTTGTAAGCTTCAAGAATGGGTTAAGAGCACCAACAGGATATAATAATAGGATATAAATGTCTTAATGTACAATGCCACGCCACACATATAGTCCAACACACAGAAAGATCAAAGCTAAGCTAGTAGTTCTCAGGTTACACCATTGTGCATTCATCTACTTGAACTGTTTGGTTCTTGAAAGTAATTTTATCTTCCATTTCAAAAAAAAAATCTACTTGAACTGTGCATTGTTGTCACATACTACAAAAAGAAAGAATCGTGGTTCAGGGTTTTTGCTAAAAAAGCATCAGTGCAGAGTACATACTGAAACAATAATTCTAACCAAGGTTAACAATGAAATTAGCATGATATTGTCGACAACCATGATATCAATGATATTTAATTAAACCAACATTATCTGTCTACACGTAACTAATGTTGTGTTGCTGTCAGCATACATACCGTGCTCCAGATTTAAATAAGCTCTCATTCCTGTGCACATTGCAGACTGATAGCATAAAAATGAATTATTCATACATTCATTGAATAGAAACACATCACTTTTCAATGAGAGAGGGAGAGGGGGAAAGAAAGGGAGAGAATAAAAGCACATCATACCATGTGGTTTTGAGCAACTTAAACAAAAGATGAATTTGCAGTGAACATCTAAACAGATGATAAAAGGTGAGCTTTTATGTGATTTCACATGTCCCTCCATTAGTCTGAACTTGATGTGATTTCAACCTTCCCGTGAGAAACAAAAGATTCAGATATAACAACATTTGCCATCACCTAAGAGTGGGAAAAGGAAAAAATATAGGTCATGTTATTCAAAAAGCAGCGCAATCATATTTTGTAGAAGAATTACAAATCTATAACATGCATCTGCCAAGAAAATCATTCAAATTCATCTTATTTGCCATTTTTTTTTATGCCCAAGATGTTTGGCACTCAGCTCAGTATAAAATGTATATTTGGCAAATTATATTTACAACCTGATATCGATTTCAACAAATAAGGACAATAATAAGTGTTTGGTAAAATAAGTAAGAAAATACAATTATGCTTTAATGCAAATCTACCGATCCATCTTATAAAACCAATAAATAAATATAATAAAACAACCGTACTTTTTGTAAGATGCATTTTGATCCTAATACTTGTAAACAATGTGCTTGCATAATATATATGGATCCCAATGAAATATCGTAACCAATTCAGTCGCATGTTCGCATGTTAAAAGAAACGGAGCCAGTCACAAGATGTACGCTGAATCTTGAATTATGGTTAGGATCAACTATAAAGTATGAACCAGAATCCCAGAGTTTGAAATATACATCCTATAAGGAGTTACAAGCAACACTTCAACGATCAAGAAAGCTTACAAAACAATGAGACATTGATGTTGTTGCAACCTCTCTTAAATCCAATATAGAAAATACTTGTTTGGAGGTGACTTTTTATCGATGTTGCAGCATCCTCTCCTAAATTTTGCAAGCAAAAGGTAAGGTAATGAAACTTCTTTAAATTTGGGGGGAAAACTGGACCTAAATTTAAAAACCATTGCATTCTCCTACACCCTCCTTTCCATTCTATAAGACGTATTTTGACTTGAAAAAAGTCAAACGTTACAAATTTTGACCAACAATTAGTTAAATTATATGCATCTTTAGTGGACGAAAGTTATGTCAACATTTTTGCATTTCAAATTGCTTTGAATGTAATGTAATTTTTTTTTTTGAAGAATAGGTGAGAGGCCTTTTCATTCAATAAGGGGAGGGTATACACAGTTATGCAAACACCAACGAACTGCAACAAGCTAGATCACGGAGGGACACTCTCCCTCTAACACCAATTACACCACAGCGTTTCTTAAACTAAAATCTCCCAAAGCTGCCGCCGCGACGTCCGAAGGCCATGTACTAGCATCTCTGAAAATTCTTCCGTTTCTTTCATTCCAAATATTCCAAATTGTGTGCAAGATGAGGCCATCATCGAGTGAATATTACATGTTAGAAGTTTGGAGGGCGGAAACATCGGTGATCAGCAAATGCATTTGAATGATTTGCCAAACCTGTCTCGCAAACGGGCAAGACCAAAGAAGATGAGAAGAGTTTTCTTGCACAAGCTCACAGAGTACACAGACAGCTGGAGCCGGCCATCCCCTCCGAAGCAGCTTGTCAGCCGTTAGTATCCTGTCTTGAATTGCAAGCCAACCAAAAAAAAGGCATTTTGGTTCCGCCCTCGCTTTCCAAATCCTCCCATACTGATGATCGGCGAAGGAACCCATGAATTGCATACGGTAAGCTGAAGAGGATGAGTATCGACCTGTGGGTGAAGATATCCAAACTATAGAATCTGGAACTTCTGAAAGTAATGCGACACCATCCCTGACTTCCTTCCAGACTGAAATGAATTCCAAGAGCTGCTGATTTGTACACAGGCGTCGAAGAGGTCGCATCCAAGCTCTATTAAGCAATGCATCACGAACTGAAAGATCAGATCGCCGGGTTAATTGGAAACAGGATGGTGCCATCTCCTTTAAAGTAGTGTTCCGAATCCAAGGGGAGTTCCAGAATGAAATCCTCGACCCATCTCCTAGCATTATCCTTGAATTGGCCCGGAAAAGGAACTGATTAGCAGATGACAAGGGAATCCGCAGGCCATACCAAGGCCTTGGCGCATCGTCCCAAGCCTGCCAAAGGAACCGAATTCTCAAGGCCGAGCCAAAGCGTGAAATGTCCTTGACGCCCAGGCCACCTAGCTCCTTGGGCCTGCAAACCTTAGCCCAGTTGACCAAGCAATGCCCACCGTTGCATTGGTCGATTCCTCGCCAAAGAAAGCTCCTCCTGATCCTGTCTTTTTTCCTGATTGTCCACTTATCCAATGGGAAGACCATGAGATGATAGACCAACATAGAAGTGACAACCGAGTTTATCAAGACCAGGCGACCTGCCTTGGAAATTAGATTTGCTTTCCAACTACCGATCTTCTTTCTAACCCTCTCGATGAGTGGCACCACATCCATTCTTTTGAGCTTCAAGGGTCTCAGCGGGAGACCTAAGTATCTGGTAGGGAATTCTTTGACCTGTGCGGCAATAAGCGAGGGCATCCAACTCAAATCTTGGTGCTCACATCGAATCGGGAAAATATCACTTTTCCCCCAGTTAACGTTCAGACCGGATGCACCGTGGAAAATCGAGAGCACTTCCAAAATGGCCAGCACATCTCTCTCAGAAGGCGAGCAAAGCAACATAACATCATCAGCATATAAGGAGATCCTGAAGTTTGCCAAGTTTTGTTGGACTTTTGAAAGCAGCCCCAAGTTTTCTGAGAGATTTAGAAGCTTGGAGAGAGGTTCCATCGCAAGAACGAAGAGGAGAGGGGATAGAGGACCCCCCTGTCGAAGGCCCCTGTGATGGTTGAATTTAATCCCTGGACGACCATTCAAAAGAACCTGAGAGGATGATGAGGCTAGCATAATGGAAATCCAGTCTCTCCACTTCTGGCCAAAACCAAAACCCTGTAATATCTGCAAAATATATGCCCAGCTTACTGAATCGAACGCCTTCTCGATGTCTAATTTGAAGAGAAGGGAAGGCACTCTTTTGCTATGAAGAGTCGCAATGGAATGCCGAACTGTGAGGAAATTATCCTGAATGGATCTTCCTTGGATGAAGGCGCTTTGGTTAGGCGAGACCAAAGTTTGCATACATGCCCTCAGTCTATTAGCAAGAACTTTGGAAACAATCTTTCCTACACTGTGCCCCAGACTTATTGGCCTGTAGTCCGACACCGTTACCGCACCGGTTTTCTTAGGGAACAAAGCAATGAAGGCATTATTAACAAGTTGAAAACCAGATAGATTTCCATTCCACATTTCCTGAAAGGCTTTGATTATGTCTGATTTAATAATATGCCAGCAGCTCTTGAAAAAAATGCCTATGAACCCATCTGGACCCGGAGCCTTGTCCTTCGGCAAGTGGCTAATTACTTGGAAGATTTCATCCTCCTGGAAAGGCTCCTCCAAAGCGTGAAGGTCAGGGGAGGGCAGGTCCAACAAACTCCAGATAAGGTCATGTTGACGCTGCCGCGGTGTCCCTAAAAGACCGACAAAATGGTTGAGGAGCTCCTGATCGATCTCGTGAGAAGAAGAGAGCAGGCCACTTTCTGTTGTAATCGATCTGATAAAGTTTTAACGCTTGTTTGCATTAACCTTCGCATGAAAGTATCTTGTATTAGCGTCTCCTTCTCTTAGAATTTTGCATCTAGACTGTTGTCTCAATCTAACCCTCTGAACGGCAGCAAGGCCCAAGATCTTGTGCTTTAAGACCCCTCGGAGAGCCACCTCTGCATCAGATAAGGACCTAGCCTCCGAAGCCACATCTAGTCAAAAAATGACCTCCGTGGCAATCGCCAGTTGCAACCTGATCTTTCCGAAAAGACGCGAACTCCAGCGCCGCAAAGCCTTGGCTGTTCTACACAACTTGAGGTGAAGTCTGCCAAAGGGTGAAGGGTGAGGAGCAGGAGGTGCCCAAGCTTCAAGAACCACATTTTTGAAACCTGCCACCTTGGGCCAAAAGCTTTCAAAACGGAAGCCCCTATACCTGTTCAGTTGTGCCTCGGCTACCAAAAGTAGAGGCGTATGGTCGGAGATGGAGCTAGAAAGCGGCAGAAGAGATCTATGTGGGACCAAGAAATCCCAATCTGTGGTCGTGAAAAACCTGTCAATCTTGGTCATGGGTCTAAGATGTCCATTGGAGGATCCTGACCAAGTGTACCGCTTACCCTTGAGGGGGACTTCATGCAGCCCTAGGTCATTGATCGTTGTGTTGAAAGCTCTCATTAGAGAAAAGTTTAGATTTGCAGCCGAGTTCTTTTCATCAGGAGACCTGATTAGATTAAAGTCTCCTAAGAGAAGCCATTTGTCCAAAGCCTGTGACCGAATAACCTTAAGGTCGCCAAGGAAACGTTTCTTTTCCGCCACCGATTGTGGCCCATACACCCCTGAGCAAGTCCAGAGAACACCAGTGGAGAGATCTCTAATCTCACAGGAAACCGAAAATTCAGAGGTCCTAGGATTTGAGATGTCGAAAAGACGTGCAGAGGCTGCAAGGATGACGCCCCCCCTAGTTCCAATAGCAGGCAAAGAACAGCAATTCTGCGTGAACTCCGCTCCCAGAGTTTCAGCTATGAAGTGTCTGCCCACCTTATTGATTTTTGATTCCTGTAAGCAAACAACATTTGCCCTGCTTTCCGTAATGAGCTGCCTGACGACGGCCCTTCGCGCTGGAGAGTTTAAGCCTCTCACATTCCAACTAAATATCTTGAGACTTTCCATAAATGAAAACAACACGACAACGCCTTGATCCGAAGATAAGGTTACATAGCTTGCAGACACGCCTGGGAGCAGCATCAGGCTTTAGGAAAAAGTAAGACAACTCAACCAGGGACAGAACACAAACAGAGACTTCGAGCCTCGACACAAGGAGTACTACTCGAAACGACAAGAAACGAAAAACACCAGGACAGGGACACAGTACAGAGTTCGGCGGATACATAAGAATGATCGAGATGCAACTGCCAAACATGGCTGGCATCAGACAGCTTGGATTGCCCAAGCATCCGCACCAAGAGCACCTGCTAGGTCTGGACCTGAATTGTAACACCCCAGCCCAACCGGCTCGGAGTATTACTATCTTTACCCAAAATTACAAATTTCGATAGCATCTCCTTTGTTTGTATGGACATCCACGACAGGCAATTTAACAAATAATCACATATAATCAGCTCCCAACATCAATACGTAATCAACAATAAACTCAAACCAACTCACAGTCCTTCTCAACCAAGCCCATATCGACAACCATCCACTTTTACCTTTAACAACGACGATGATGACATTAAGCGATAAACAACTCCATTGTCTAACAATTGGAATAAATATGAAGTTTCACACAAAGCAGAAATATTAAAGAGTTCTCTAATTAGCTTAGGTATAGATTACTAAATTTATTAAGTCCTGCAACTATTTCAAGATATGAGTGGATTTGTGCCAAAAGGAACTGTGCTACAATCCCCCCATGCATGTCGTCTTCAAAGATCACCTAAAAACCAAATAAAGCAAGAGTGAGTATCGAAAAATACTCAGCAAAGTATATGTATAAACATAAAGAGCATCAAGACCTCTTCGACAATCTCATTAAAAGAAAACAACTGTTACAACAACCACTCCATCAAATTCACTATCCAAGTATTCGATGCAATGCAATGCACATGCGTCTGTACTGTGAGCTCATACCGGTATAGCTAGAGTGCCACCCGTCGGTGCGCACCCTTGCCCGTCCTCTCAAGGCCGGGGACCAATTACTCCACTCCCGTGGAGTACCTACCAAGTAGGACTTTAGAGCACTCCGGACTAGTCACTTTTGACTTTCTCACCGACCGAACCGGACTAGTCAAAAGTGACTTTCTCACCGACCTGGCTCATATGCACATGATGCAAAATGCTCCT
>SPJY01000232.1:244898-265965 GCA_005191435.1 Raddia distichophylla
TTTATGTTCTTTTTTGGTGGATGAACATTATATTGCTGCTATATTTGGTTTCTAGCATTTTTAAAATTGTTTTACAAAATATCTTGATTGGCATAAAGTAGTTTTTCCAAATTTTTAGATGTTCAAATCCATATGTTTTCAATTTTTTTTAGTGATATATCATGTATGAACCCTTGTTCTTGTGCAATTGTTCTACACACAGATATATGCTTGCTAGTAGCAGTACCGATATAAGTATATAAGGAAAAGTATAATCCATTCTGAACATGCTGGTAGTTTGTGCAGTATGTGATTCTGCTCTGTATGTAAATTGAGTTAAAACGGATATCTTTTTTTAGTTTTATCAGAGCACACACGGGTATCCTCAAGTTAGTTTTATCAGAGCACACACGGGTTTAGAGAGCTGCTCGCAAAATTGCGGCTAGCCCAATGGTTTTGCAATCGCTCTAGCTACTTTCCACTAACTAGCTGTTTGGCTGCTGGCTTTCCCGGGGAATATTTCATGTACATCAAAATCCCCCACGGGGATTCCAGTAGACCATCAAAATCCCCCACGGGGATTGCTCCCTAGGGTCTCTTTTCCCTTGGCTGCCAAACGAGCCCATAATGGTGGCGTAGTGATTTAAAAATGGGTGATGGGGCCAAGCTATCAATGATATAGAGGCGAGGGCGCTGCTCTCTACCTCTCTCTCTCTCTCTCTCGTCTTCACCCTCGCGTCAATGCTTCGGCAAAGTCGGTGGAGCTCCGATGACGAACTGGTGGCACTAAAGGGCACTAGAGCGCGGTTTCTTGGGCTCTATGGGTAGAGGAAAGCTAGGGCTAGGATGTTCCATCTAGTGCCATGTCGGTGGCGAGCCGAAATGGCGGCGCGACGAGTGCGGGCGAAAGTGCTATGGGTGAGCTTGCCAACAAGGCGAGAAAGGCATGCTATCACAAGAAGGAATTATAGGGGGCTACTAGGGATTACTAGGAGTACTACCGTGCCGTTGGTTCTCATGGAGAAGAATTGAGGCATGCGGTTGACGGACGGAGTGGAAGTAGTCGAAGAAGATGACGTCGAGGTTTGCTTCTCCGGTGCTCCTCCATCCTAGCTCTTGCGGGGGAAGATGGCACAAATCCTGGCGATTGTGTGGGCGGAATATGAGCTCAGGAGCATCTCTAGGTGGCGCGAAATAGATGGAGAGGCGGAGGTAGACCACGACGATGGAGAAGCTCCCCTGCGCGCTACAAGCAACCAAAGCTCGATTAACTGCGGCAGGAGCAAGAGGAGATGAAGGAGAACCGATGGAGAGCGCTGGCCAAGAGATAAACCCACCGGGAGAGCTTGTCGACGATGCAAGCTATCGACTGGGGTGGAAGTGGGCAAGAGGGGATGAATGGAGGGGGTGGCTGCCTTTCTAAAGAACGGGGAGCATGGGGAGGGAGGACGAGAGGAGAGAATCCTCTCTCTTTCAATCATATAGGAGGGGATCTCTTAGGCGCAAGATCCCCCCCTCTCTCTCTCTACTGTGCAGGTGGATTTCTTTAGCATTTTCTTGCCTGGATAGGAGAGAAGTATGTGTGCTTCAAGGTTCAAGCTCGCTCGTCCAATGGGGCGACAACAACAGGAGAATCTCCCCTAGATTAGTAGCAGAGGTCTCCAGAGGCACGATCAGGCCATTCGATTCGCGGCGGCGTGACTCGGATGGCTCTGGTGCGATGCCGTGCACGACGGCGACGACATAGGTGGGATGGTGGTGCACCGGGGGAGCTCCGAGGTGACATGATGGGGGGCGGCGCATGACGCTCATCCCCTATCTGCGCGCGGCAGTCACGATGAACAGAGAAGGGGAGAGTAGAGCACGGGCATGAGCGAATTTTTATTTTTTTTTTATTCGTTTATGCAAAATTATATATCGGATTGAAAATTAGACACAAATAGACGCCGGTCGCACATTGAATTCGCGACAGCGTACCTGTCGCACTTTGGGCGCACGATAGGTTGATGAGAAGACGGGCGCAAGAGAGCCAGGCGGCCCAGGCACCGATCGCTCCTTCATTTTGAGACCGGTATTGTAGCTACAGTGCACGTGCACTGTTCATGTGCACTGTTCATTGATCTTCTTATACCTATTAACATTTCATACCATATCCAACTTACACGAAACAAAATTTAAAATTCAAGTAAAATCCTAAAGACTCATTTTTGAAACTTTCAATTTTTAGAATTTTTTTAATTTTGTATTTTGAATTTAGACTTGAATTTGTATTTTAAATTTTGATTTTTTGAATTTTGAATTTCGAAAATTCTAAGTTTGAAAAATGGGTTCTCTAGGATTTTACATGAATTTTAAAATTTGTTTCGTGTAAATTGGATATGGTATGAAATATTAAACTTCTAATTTTCGTGTAAATTTGAAATTCAAAATTCAAAAATTGGAAGTTTAATATTTCATACCATATCCAACTTACACGAAACAAATTTTAAAATTCATGTAAAATCCTAGAGAACCCATTTTTCAAACTTAGAATTTTCGAAATTCAAAATTCAAAAAATCAAAATTTAAAATACAAATTCAAGTCTAAATTCGAAATTCAAAATGCAAAAAAATTTAAAAATTGAAAGTTTGAAAAATGAGTTCTTTAGGATTTTACATGAATTTTAAATTTTGTTTCGTGTAAGTTGAAAATGGTATGAAATGTTAATAGGTATAAGAAGATCAATAAACAGCGCATGTGAACAGTGTACATGCACTGTAGCTACAGTACCGGTCGCGAAACGAAGGAGCGATCGGTGCCTGGGCCGCCTGGCTCTCCTGCGCCCGTCTTCTCACCAACCTATCGTGCGCCCAAAGTGTGACAGGTACGCTGTCGCGAATTCAAGGTGCGACCGGCGTCTATTTGTGTCTAATTTTCAATCCGACATATAATTTTGCATAAACAAATAAAAATATATACAAAAAATAAAAATTCGGCATGAGCTGGAGGAAGTAGAAGGTGCTTTCTGGGCTGGGCCGAGCTGAGGTGGAAATGCGCTGGCCTTTAGCCCACGAAGCGCTGAAAAGAGAGCTATCGAAGAGCTGAAAAGAGAACTGGCCAGGCTGGGTTTCGCCCAGGCCGAAAATAGGAAATTAATTCCTTGAAAATGCAAAACAACACTGTTCACCGTACGAAAATACTATACCAATACCGAAAATAGGTTTCTCAAACTAGAATTTGAATTTTGAAATTAATAACATGTTTTCCAGCATAGAAGGAAAATAGTTGGAGCCCTAGGCTACCAATTTTGAATTTTTGAAATCCCAAACATATTTTCTAGCACAAAATGGAAATTAGTTGGAGCTTTATGCCGGTATTTTTATTTTAAAATCAGTTCTTTTAGGAAAATTTTATATAGCATGATTGAGCTAAAAACTTTACATCTGGCTTTTGACAAAGTTTCAAACACAAGCACATTTTTAAAAAGGCTTAAAAATTAGTATTCCCTCCGTCCCAAATTATAGTTCGTTTGACTTTTTTGACACCAAGTTTGACCGGCTCGTCTTATTCAAAAAATTTCGGAATTATTATTTATTTTTACTATGATTTCGTTTAGCATATAATATACTTTAAGTATGAGTTGGAATTTTTTGAATTTTTGCAAATTTTTTGAATAAGACGAGCCGGTCAAACTCATTGTCAAAAAAGTCAAACGACCTATAATTTGGGACAGAGGGAGTATGTCGTTACGTGAGAATTTTCTCAGAATTTATGGTTAGTATAGGTACAAATTTTCTAAGATATGATCAGTAGATCCATCCAGGCATGGCGGGACAGAAAACTTGCATTGTAAATTCCGTTCCGTTCCAGCCGGAACAGCCGGAATTTCTCGTTCGTCGTTCAAAACAGAACGGAACGGGCATATTTAAGTACCGGCCGCTGTTCCGCTTAATTCCGGTCATTCCGGCCGGATTAGCATGTTCCGGCTGAAGCGCTGATCCGCCCGTTTCGATACCGGCGTGAGCTGAGCGCAGCCTGCAGCAGTCTGCCAGCACGTGAGCAGACCATGCAGTGCTTGTGTGGTGCCAGTGGTGGTGGTTTGCACGCAAAAGCAAAACGTGAGTAGTTGATCGCTGAACAGTGAACGTTTGACTGTCTGCATGCAAAAACAAAATAAAAAGCTCGCTTGGCTGTTCGCATGCAAAAGCAAAATGGTGTGCATGCGTGATTTAACAAGAAGAATTTGGAACGGCGCAATGTATTTTTAATATTTGGGCTACTATATTCAAATTCGAAATAGTACATCGGAATGGACAGGTATCGATATGTTCTATTCTATTAAGACAACCGGAATGGCCTCCGAAATAAAATTTACAAGTTTGACTTGACGCGCGGGTAGGGAGTTAGGGCTTTTTTTGGCTGGTCACCTGAAAGCACCTCAAAGCAAGCCGAGAGTACGAAGCGCCTGATCAAAAGCTGTCTACCATTTCAATTGATTTTTTCTGACCAGGCGATCATGTCATGTTGTTTGGCTGAATATTTTGTACTTGTGACAGAGAAATTTATGTGAGATTAATAACTAATATATTAGTAATTATTACATGGCTTGATCGGTCGAGGAGAGCTAGCAATTAACAAACTGAGATTTACTGTCTATAGTACTACTTCTGTTTCAAATTGTAATTCACTGTTAACTTTGGACACGCCTTTTGACCATTCGTCTTATTAAAAAATTAGTGCAAACATGCAAAAATATAAGTCATGATTAAAATATGTTTAGTGATATATAAAACAAATCACAACAAAATAAATAATATTTACATATATTTTTTGAATAAGACGAAGGGTTAAAAGGTATATCCAAAAGTCAACATGAATTACAATTTGAAACAAGGAATATTTACATACGGTAGTTTAGTACTCCCTCGGTCCCATGAAAAGTGTCAGTATAGAATTTGAATGACAGATTAGTGCTGATTGGAAAAGACCTTGGTGTCCCTATTTATTAGTGCTAGTGTCATGTGCTTTTGTGGTGAGACGCCTAAACATTTGGCTCGTATTGATTGCCATCCAATTAGCCACTGTCAATAGTGCCATGTTAGGAAATAAACAATTAATTACCGTCCATGCAGCACCATAGCGGAGAAGCAATTCCTACCATTCTCACAAAAAAATTTGCTGAAAATTTTAATGTGGGGTCCGTGAGGGTGGGTGGGACATAACATTAAATGGTCCAAATAACAAAGTGACACTTTTTGTGGGATTTTTTTAATACTAGAATGACACGTTTACGTCATTTATATGAACGGAGGGACAGTTAGATTCTACTAACACATGTACGTCATTTACCTGAACAAAACCACATCCCTACAAGATTTCCAAATTAAGTACACATGTACGTCATTTATACGAACAAAACCGCATCCACTACAAGATTTCCAAATTAAGTTTTGCTAACAGTTACTAAATAAATGGCCGACAGTTTTGTTATTCCTAGTATTTTTTTTTCGAGCAGCCTATCGTTTTTTTTGTATAATTCGTATAATTTCAAACGATTTTTCAGTAAACAACTAACTATTCTATTCTAACAAAGTAATCACCCATAGCTTTTATAGAAATCTAACAAGAATATATACTATATAAACGTCCGTCACTTGCATGCAAAGAAAAACCGTCGGGGATTTTTTTTAGTCTTTGGTGATCTTACAAACTACGCGCGTATATTTTTTAGATAATGGAAGAAACTTCCGGTCTCTCTATCAACCAGGGATGCATACGGCCAATATAAACTTATTACAAAAAGCCATAAAAATGGCGAAGAGAATATCTAAAAAATTGAAAGAAAATAAAGTGACAACCGGTGGAATCATGCCTCAAATAGCGGCTGAAAAAAATTCGGCGATGCTCGGGCTACCTAAAACACACATTAGCTTTTTCTTCGATGGCAACAATGTCCTTCTTCTGGTGATAGCCGATGGCAACGGTAGATTAATCCGGCAACCTCATCTGTTCTTCCAACTAGAGACATTGGGAGGACAATGCGGCAAGGCCGAGGAAGAGGCAGCCGTCACTGTAGGTCAAAGGCCAACCACATAGCTTCAAAGACGACACCTTCAACAAGAGAGCGACGTCCATACGCCGTCATCGCCCGTCCGTGGACTGATTTTTCATCCATGAGCATAGTAGTACTATGACGATTCCTTCAGGGAGGAGAGCAGCGCCGCTTGACGTCACCATCGTCGACCCAGACGGGCAAGGTTTTCACCCTTGGCCTCCTACCTCGCAGATCTGGCTACTAGATCCAGATCTGGCCAACCGAAGCGCGGCCTCCAGATCTGGCCACCACCAGCGAGCTTGAGAGGAGTCGAGCTCCACTGGCCACCGCCACGACCTCTCCACCGCCTGCACCGACCGCCTCAGCAGCACGGTCTTGAAGACGAACCAAAAAAGAGGAAAAAACCATCTCTCTCCTCCATCCATATGGAGATTGGCACCAGTGGAAGAAGAAGAACGCCGTCATCGCCGCCGCCGGAGGCGACTAGGTTTTTTTTATCTCTCTCTTTTTTTCTCTCCCGTGGGATTTCCCTGAAGACTACGCGCGTATATACCAAGGGATATTATATAAACTATGCACACATGATGATGACCACATGTGAGCTATGGCATGTGGGTGCTAGGACTAGGAGCTCGAGAGAGGGGGGAGGAAGCTAAACCATAGAATGTGGCACAACACATTTTAGCATTTTTCAGCGTTTCATGTTATTATATAAAATTTAAAAACCCTCGACCAGAGGACTAAAATTTCAAAAAAAATAGTTTGAAGATATTTGAGTGAACTACTAAAAGAGAAGAAACAATTATTACAAATTATCACAACATATAAGCTATATAAAAATAACAAATTAAATTTTCTATAGTAATATGCAATGATCACTACTGGAGAAAGGCTCATCCGAGACGGTTTGGAACCGTCATCCGAGACGATTTTCGAACCGTCTCGGATTAAGTGACGTGGAAAATCAGATTATTGGAGACGGTTCATGCGAACCGTCTCGGATACTAAAACCCGTCTCGAATTTGAATTTTACGCGACGGTTTCTAGGACCAACCGCCTCGGAAGATTTTGATACCGAACAGCATAGCGGGGTAAGATTCGTCTCCTATAGTAATGAAACCGTCACGGATAGTTGTTGTAGCCCTTGTAATGAACATCTCGAGCCGTCCCGAATAATTAAAAACCGTCTCTGATAAGTCGTAATCCGTCTCGTTTGAATTTAAAACCGTCTCTGATAAACTTGGCTCCGTCTCGGATAAAATAAGAACCGTCTCGGATAATTTTAAAACCGTCTCTACTAAGTTGGCAACCGTCTCGGATACTTTTGAAACTGTCTCAGAAAAGTCCTTATCCGTCTAGGATAAACGTGACTCCGTCTCAGACTCTCGGATAACGTACGAACCGTCTCGTATAATTTGAAAACCGTCTGTACTAAGTAGGAAACCATCTCTAATAAATTGGCAACCATGTCCGATTCTTTAGAAACCGTCTTGAAAAATATATTAACCGTCTTTGATAAATATTACTCCGTCTCTGATAAGTCGTAAACCGTCTCGTTTTATTTTAAAACCGTCTGTGGACTACATGGGCCCCGAGTATCCTCTAGAAGGCCCATAAGGGAGCAGATGGGGGGGGCGATCCAAGTCGGCCGATTAAGGATAGAGCCCACTCGGGTTATATGCGCCTTGAGCTGCAAGGAAGTTCCCGAGGATATAATCTATCTCCATGTAATTAGGAGATCAACACATACATGACATGTAACAGCATAACAGAATTAGCTACCGTGTACCACGTGCTATCCTGTAACTCTATCTCCCCCTGCACTATATAAAGGGAGGGGGTGGAGGCCATCGACATAGAGAAGCATCGTAGAGCATACGTTGTAATCATCTTGGTCATCTTACATCCCGCATATTGATCAATCATAATCCCAGAGTACAGGAAGGAGGGTATTACTTCCGTTGAGGGCCTGAACCTGTATAAATCCCTGTCTTGTGCTAACATCTAGCCTAGTTCTTGTCAACGCCTCCTCGTACAAATTCATTGCCGACGGTAACCCCCAATTAACCATCAGTCGACAGTTGGCGCGCCAGGTAGGGGGCAGCGTCAAGATCATCTCTCAAGCTAGATGGCTCCTTGGAGATCGCCGCACGTCACCATGGAGCAAGGGCAGTCCCTTCGTTTTGGCACCCTGGACTTCATCGTCGACGGCGTTGGCAATCTTCACCTCTCTCCTCCTAGAGAGATCTCTTCGCAAGGAGGTGCGTGCAATCACTGTGACCTATTGCCCTTTGGCTTGGAGAATTTAGCAAGCGCCTTCAGTGGATTGACCCCCTCGCTGTTCGCCTTCGCACCTCTTCCTGAGGAAGACGAAAAAGGACTCGGTGGGCTCAACCACATGGGCGTTGATTCTATTCCGCCCAGCAACAATTCAGTGCCTTCGGCTGGATTTCCCTCCGGACTCGAGAGTTTCACTGCGGCTTCCGCACGGATCTCATCTGAGATTTGGATAGGAGATAACCAGTCGGCGAGCGCACCAGATCCACTCGGATCAGATCCAGCCATGTTCGTGGGTGTCATCAATGCTGGCCAAATGGGACAGAGCGAACAAGTCAGCCTCTCCATCTCCGACTTCGAGTCTGACGGGAGCGCTGAGGTTCATAACTACCGAGTGGTTTTTGTCCTTGGCGCGGAAGATCACCACTCTTCCTCTCCTCTCGTCGCGTACGCGGAGACCGACACTAGCGCGACGAACCCAGACTCACTCCGAGAGGAGGGCCAAGATCGCATGAGTCAGCTTCGCGCCCGCGGCCGCGACGTCCAGAACAAGCTTCGCGCGGTGAGGCTAAGGGACCAGGAAGTATACACCACCCCTCAGGCAAACGTCATCGCTTCGAAGACTCTTCTCGAGACAATCGCACCACAACTTTCAGAAGGCAGCCCGTTCGCCTAGACCCTCACTCGAGCGACGGCCATGGTGGAGATGGCTGCCATTCAGCAAAATGAGGCAATTCCCGCTCCGACCGCTTCGGCTCGCAGTCGCTCTACGCGCAATCGGAACCAGGCTCTTGCCTCTGCTGCCGGCGATTCCCGCCAGTCGCCAGCCCATGATCTTTGTCAAAACATTGAAGCCAGGCAGCGGGGGCGCAGTAATGGCTAGCGAAACTCTCGTAGCCATCACAACCGTCGCATTTATGAGCAGGCTGAGAGCACCGCCAGTCGGCGCGACCACCGTCACGAGCAACGCCAAGGCCTGCAGCGGGAGCAGTGTAGCAGATCCTTAAGGCAGTGGCGGCCACGACCTTTGGAGGGGATTCGGGCCTTCGTCCCGGATCTTCCCCGAGTGGTTTGGCCGGATGGTTTTTATCTCAAAGGCATCGACAAGTTCGATGGCGAGAGGGATCCAAAGAACTGGCTGCAGGTTTACGCTTTAGCAATCAGCACGGCAGGAGGTGATCAGAACGTCATGGCAAACTACTTGCTGGTCGCTTTGACCCCAACCGCCCAGACCTGGCTAACGGGACTCCTAGAGAACTCTAATGAGTCTTGGGACGACCTCCAGGAGCAGTTCATCGCCAATTTCCAATGGACCTATGAAAGGCCCGCGGGGAGATGGGAAATTGGACAGCTACACATGTGAAAGAACGAGACTCTTCGTGAGTTCATTAACCACTTTACCAAGAAGAAGAACGAGATCCGGGACGTTTCGGAGGAAACGGTCATTGATGCCTTCTTTGCCGGATGCAAATCAGGCAGATGACCCGGGACCCCCCGCGTAATCTCAAGGCCATGTTCACAATGACGGACCAGGAGGCCGAAGCCGAGGAGGACATCGCGAATCATCGCGGAGGCAACGATGGAGGCCCCAAGAAGAAGCCTAATGACGAACAGGGCAAACCCAAGGACAAAAGGCGGAAGGGGGAAGAGATGGTCGCCAACATGGAACGCAATCGACCTAAGCCCCCTAACGACAACGACTACAACAAAGTGATGGATTCGGTGTGTCCTTTCCACCCTCAAGGAAAGCACTCTGCCAAAGACTGCCTTATTCTGCAGAAATTCGCCGTGAACTCCAAGCAGTCGGCGGTCAAGGGCGGTCAAGGCAAGAAACCCGATGGAGATTACCAGGACGCTGAGCGCGAGATCAGCTACATCTTCGGGGGCTCCGATGCGTACGAGTCCAAGCGGAAGCAAAAGCTTACTGCTAGGGAGATCAACGCTATCATGACCGTGACTCCAAAGTACTTGCGCTGGTCCGAGGTGCCCATCACCTTCGACCGATAGGATTGCCTTCCCGGGAAGATATCCTCTGGTGCTGGATCCGGTCGTACGAGGAAGCAAATTGAAGAGGGTTCTAGTCGACGTCGGGAGCGGGATGACCTGTCTGATTTGGCCAAAACAGCCGTGATTGGGACAGGGCTCGATAGCAAATAGGAAGACGCGCTCGTCACTTTCCTCCGGGCCAACCAGGACGTGTTCGCTTGGAACCTTCGGACATGCCTGGTGTTCCGAGGGAGGTGATCGAGCACTCTGTCCACGTCGACGAAAAGGCGAAGCCCATCAAGCAGCGCCTACGAAGATTTTCTCCGGATCGGAAGGACGCCATACGGGAGGAAATCACCAAATTTTTGGCAGCACGGTTCATCAAGGAGATGTATCATCCCGAGTGGCTTGCGAACCCGGTCCTGGTGCAGAAAAAGAACAAGACATGGCGGATGTGTGTCGACTATACTGACAGCAACAAAGCGTGTCCTAAGGATCCTTTTGGACTCCCCCACATCGACCAAGTGGTGGATTCCACCGCCGGGTGCGAGCTCTTGAGTTTTCTGGACGCCTACTCGGGCTATCATCAGATTAGTCTGAAGGAGGAAGATTGCATTAAGACGTCGTTTATTACGCCTTTTGGTGCTTTCTGCTATATCACAATGCCATTCGGGCTGAAAAACGCTGGCGCGACCTATCAGCGCACTATACAGCGGTGATTTCACACTCAGCTCGGACGCAACGTGGAGGCTTATGTCGATGACATCGTCATAGAGACAAAATACAGATGGGATCTCATAGCAGATCTGTCCGAGACGTTCGAGAGCCTAAGGGCATATCGAATGAAGCTTGACGACGTGTTCTCCGCTCAACCACTGCGGATCACACCCCGGTCAGATTTTCTTATCCTGCTAGCCGATCAGCTCGAGCTCGGTTCAATTTGAGCGTCGGGCACGACGAGGAGCAACTCACAGGGTTTACCTAGGTTCGGACCCCCTCGCGGGTAACAGTCCTACTCCTGCCGAGCCTTAGCTCTTTTCGTGTTGTGGTTGTATGGAATGCGATTACAGAATGTTTCGGAACCCCTCCTCGATCTCTCTCCTCCCCTTTTATACAAGCCTTGAACTGGCGGAGAGAGCCGAGGGGGTAGGCAATACAGTACTCTCAGTACACTGATAAGACAAAATGGACAGGACAGGAGAGACGAAAACGTGCTGCTACTGTGCCGTATGGCGCCTCCCTCGCGTGCTTCGCAAGTGGCCTCTGACCCGCGCAGACACGCCAGTGAGACCGCGGGTGGGGCCCAGCTCGCTCCTTCTGACGCGGGCGGCCAGCTCGATGATGGCCAACTCTCTCTCTGTCGGTCAATTCCGCTGCGCCACATTGACAGTTGATCAGACCCGCAGAGGTCACTGTGGCGGTAATCATCTCTTCTCCTGTCTATCCGCGCGTAGTGTCGCATTGAATGCTCTCGTCCTTCGCAGCAGGGGGAGCCTTCGACTAGAAGACTCCTTTCGGAATGCTCCCTGCCAAACGGGCCCCACCTGACAGAGGGGGACCCTGTGCGCGCCAAGGGGCTCGCCCACACGCTGGGGCCTGCTCGCCCGCCTGACGTGTGGGGCCCTCGCCCGGCGCTTGAGGGGCTCGCCCACACGCTGGGGCCTGCTCGCCCGCCTGACGTGTGGGGCCCTCGCCCGGTGTTCTCTGGGACTCTTTACACCCCCGGTATTTATTACACCGACAAAGCTAAATCCTGAGAAGTGCGTTTTTGGGGTTCCGTCTGGTAAACTACTCAGATTCATTATCTCCCATCAAGGGATAGAGACCATTCCAGAGAAGGTCAATGCCATCATCAAGATGAAGCCCCCGGCCAATCAGAAGGATGTGCAGAAGCTCACTAGATGCATCGTGGCACTCAGCCGATTTGTTTCCCGACTCGGGGAGCGAGGCATGCCATTCTTTAGGCTCTTACGCTGACAAGACGATTTTCAGTGGACAGCGGAAGCACAGGAAGCCTCCGAAGATCTGAAGAGGTTCCTCACCACGCCTCCGGTGTTGGTCCCTCCCATGCCCCAGGAGCTCCTCTTACTCTACATCGGCGCCACGACTCACGTCATCAGCAGCGCTTTCGTGGTTGAGCGAGATGAGGAGGGCTCCCTCCAGAAGGTACAGCGCCCTGTCTACTTCGTAAGTGAGGTGTTGGACGAATCTAAAACAAGGTACCCACAAGTTCAAAAGCTTCTGTATGCAGTGTTACTCACATCTCGGAAGCTTAAGCATTATTTTTAAGAGCATGAAATTTCGGTGGTTACTTCTTTCCCGCTTGGAGACATACTTCATAATCGAGAAGCCGCTGGGAGGATTGCAAAGTGGGCAGTTAAGCTTGGAGCTTTTGAAATAAAGTTCAGGCCTCGACTAGCCATCAAGTCTCAAGCATTGGCCGATTTCGTCGCACAATGGACAGAGGCTCAGACCCCAGCAGCAAAGGAGAATCTCGATTACTTGACAATGTACTTTGATGGTTCCCTCATGCTCAGTGGCACGGGGGTTGGGATTTTGTTCATATCGCCGACTGAAAAGAAGCTACGCTACATCCTCTAGATATTATTTCCCGTCAGCAACAACGCCGACGAGTACGAGGCACTCATCCACGGGCTACACGTCGCCATCTCGCTTGGCGTCAGGCGGTTAATGGTATGCGGGGATTCCCAACTCGTGGTCAACCATGTTCAAAAGGAGTGGCAGGAGGTACGAAAGCTAGAAGACAAGTTCGACGGACTAGAGCTGACACATGTGTTCCGCCGAGACTATGAAGCAGCAGACGAGCTAGCGCGGATGGGATCCACTCGGGCGCAGGTCCCGACTGGTGTTTTCGTCCAAGAATTGCGCGCGCCGTCCATCAAGCTACCCTCCGCACCGGGAGAAGATCAAGAGAAGCAGCCAGAGCCCGATGCGGAGGTAATATCAATTAATCCCGGGTGGACGCAGCCTTACTTGGATTATCTTCTTCGTGATGAGCTGCTTGAGGATCGAAGCCTTGTCGAGTGCATTACACGCCGAAGCAAAAGCTACAAGGTAGTCGGGGACGAGCTTTTTAGAAAAAGCAGTTTCGGGGTACTAAGGCGTTGCATATCAGAGCAAGAAGGCAGAGACCTACTCAGCGACATCCACTTGGGAGAATGTGGGCACCACGCGGTGGCTAGCACCATGATAGGAAAAGCCTATCAGCAGGGTTTCTTTTGGCCGACTGCCGTCACCGACGCGGAAGATATAGTACGCAGGTGTGACGGGTGTGAATTCTTTGCTCGGCAGATACACATGCCTGCTCAGGATCTACAAATAATCCCGATCTCTTGGCCTTTCGCCGTCTGGAATCTCGACATGGTGGGCCCCCTCAAGCGGGCCAAGGCGGATTCACCCATCTCTTCATCGCCATCGACAAGTTTACAAAGTGGATTGAAGCCAAGCGGGTTGCTGTAATCATGGCGGCCAAGACGCGCGAGTTCTTTCGGGACATCGTCGTTCGCTTTGGTGTCCCCAATCGCATCATCACCGACAATGGCGTTCAGTTCAAAAGCAATGAATTTCAAGATTGGGGCGAGGAGTTGGGCATCAAGATCTGCTATGCTTCGGTGGCCCACCCAAGGAGCAACGGGCAGGTTGATCGTGCCAACGGGTTGGTGTTACAAGGGCAAAAAGCCCGAATCTTCGCTAGCCTAAAGTCGTATGCCACGCGCTGGGTTAAGGAGTTGCCTTCGGTGCTCTGGGGGCTCAGAACAACCCCAAGACGAGAGACCGAGCAGACACCCTTTTTCCTAGTCTATGGCTCGGAGGCGGTCCTCCCGACTGAATTGAAGTTCCGGTCCCTTGGGTCGTCGGTTTCGACGATAACCAGTCGAATGAGACGAGATATGAAGACCTCGATCGGCTCGAGGAAGCCAGCGAAGCAGCAATGATCCAGTCGGCAAAGTACCAACAGGGTCTGCGTCGCTACCATCAGCGCAACGTACGGGGCCGTGCGTTCTCCAAGGGAGATCTGGTCCTCCGAAGGAATCAGAAGCACAAGCATAAACTCTCCCCACTCTGGGAAGGCCCCTATATGATCACTGAGGTGACCCGCCCGGGGGCTTACCGGCTACAACATGAAGACGGATCTGAAGTGCCTAATACCTAGAACATCAAGCAGCTACGTCGTTTTTACTCGTAATTTGTGTATTCAAGCAGCATGAAATTTGTTCTCTTTTCTGACTTGCTACTTAGCCATAAACGACTAAGCAGTAAGTCGGGGGCTACACTAAATAGTGTGCGGAGTCAACTGCACCCTATCATATTAATAAAAGTTGTTTTCTCTTTAGATGTGTTGATCAAATTCGGGTGTTATGAAAATTCTTGAGTAATGACGCTTGTATTTGCCGAAGGCAACGTTTAGCTACTCCGTTATTGCATAGGGATAAAGCCAAGTGCGGATTCCTAGCACTCGGGGGCTGGACCAATCGGCAGAAGCATTTCATGAAAAAGGATAAAGCTAAGTACTCAGATAAATAAGATCACCAATATCGAGGATCACTCGAATGCTTCGACAAAAGATACATCCACAAGTCCAAATGTTCAACTATATGAACAACGGTCGGACGAACTTCTTCCAGCAAGGGGCATGCCTTCTCCTCGGTGCACGCAAATCCTTCCTTCATGGCCTCGCAGTCTAGACGGGGGAAATTTGATTTCGCAATGGCGAGGCCTTGGCTGGTGCATGTTATTGCTGCCTCCCGCGTGAAGACCTTGATCCGCTCAGGAATAGCGTCGAGATGGGCCACAAAGAGGTCAGAGTCAGTTGGCAGCTCCTCTTCTGGATAAAGGCGTTGGAGCGTTGGGATTATTCCTACTAGAGCACGGCGGCGAAGCTCATGGGCGGTTTTCACTTCTTCATCGAGGACCTAGAATTGTGTCCTGGTTTTCTGCCGATACTCTGCATAACCAATCGGGTGTGACAAATCAGTCGGACTCTAGTGCGGCTGAGTCAGGGAGAGTCAGTGGGGGAAAATTACCTGCCAGCTCTTTAGCCGACTTCTTGGCTTGAGTGTTGGCTCAGAAAACTTCGTCCTCCAGGACCTTCTGCCTCGCCTCCAACGCTACATTGAAAAGCGGGTCTCAGAGACTGTCATCTAAGGAGTATTCTTTCTACAATGGTTTAGCACTGTTCGGGATTTATATCTCGGTTGGTGTTGGACTCTTCCACTTGGCGGAATCGGAGTTGAGTGACTTCTCGTTGGAGCTCCTCGATCCGGCCGCGATATTGCGACTTAACGGCGTATAGCGCGTTGTCACATTCGTTGCGGGTCTTTAGGTCGCCCACTGTTTTCTCCATGCACACGGACTTCTGCCTTGACATCTCTTTCATGCGCTGCATGAAGATGGGAGGGAGATTAGCGGGATTCCCCTGTGCAAAGCAAGGATTTTAAGATATGGAAATGTTTTACCTTGTATATCTCGGCCTGAGCTACGGCCATGTTGTCCAATACTTTGCATTCTTTGGCCTCTTGCCCGTCGTCAACCTCGTAGCCCTCCATCTCCTTCCTCCACTTCAGGCGGACGGGTAGAGCGTGAGCTTTGGTATAAGGCGAGGAATTTCCTTGATTTCTGGTTCTGAGCTCCTCAGAGCAAGAGCTGGGATTTTCCCTTTCGCCGGCGAGGATCGACGAGTGGCAGAAGATGGACTGGAGTCTCGGCGAGGTGGGGCATGCCGAGTCGAGTCCCCTGCTGTTTGGGTCTCGGTTTGGTGATCGGACCGTGGAGGCGCCGAGGCTGGCACTTCGCTGCCATGCGAGCTTGGCGGCTCGTCATCATCTTCGACAGGTTTTCTGAAAGTATTTGAAGATTATTTAATACACAAACTCCTTGCGAATCATGAAGGGAAAATATTGTGAGGGAATACCTTCGTGATGACATAAAAGACTTAAACCCAAATCGAACGCCTGAATCACTCGGGCCCGAGCCAGGAGGTTTCTCTACCCCTGACGCGGCCACTGGTCCAGCGGATTGGGGAGATGGAGGGCTTCGTGGCTGCTTCGCTGAAGCTGAAGGCGACCTCGTTGCTGGGCGGCAGCGGGGCAGGAGCGGGACGTTATCTTCATCCTCATCCTCGTTCGAGTCCCCTAAAGCGACCCCCTTGCCTTGTTTGGCCACAGGAGCGCTAGCCGAGTCCTCCGCAGGACGCTTGCGCGGCACCTCCTTGTGATGTGGAGCCTCTGGGACAGGATAGGTGGAGAAGAAGGCTATGCGCCCCTGCATGTGTATCAGAATAAAATCAATCCCCGTATCATCCTAGAAAACTGCGGTTGACTTGAGAAGGATCTTTCCTTACCGCTGGTGGTAAGTACGTCAAGTGGTACGCAGCCGGGCAATCTGTGTGAACTATTTCCGAGCTCGGAGCGAAGAGCTCAGTCACTCGGCTGATGATTTCTTTCTGCGAAAGAGTTTCTTCAGTTTCCCGAGTGGTGTCTTCAGGCCCCAAGTACTCAAAGGCGAGATGCACCCTTTCCTTTATGGGCTGAATACGGCGCTGGGTGTAGTTCCAGACTACCCCAATGCCGGTCAACCCAGCGGACTTCTGTCTATGGAGAATAACAAGAAGTTCCTGTACTTGGCCTCCCTCGTCATCGGCGAGAGGAGAAGACCAGGTGGGACGGACTGTGGGGCACTCTCCGGTGAAGGAAGGGAGGACTGGAGGAGAATTGGCGCAGTAGAACCACTCCGAGTGCCAACCCTTATTGGACGTTCTCAAGGGAAGATCAAAGTAATATTTTTGGGCCCCTTCCCGCAATTGAAATCCCGCGCCGTCGGCGGCCTTGGGAAAGTTCTTGTTGGGGATAGGCTTGAGGAGATGAAGAAATCTAAAGAAGTCGAAGTGAGGAGCAATCCCCAAATAAACCTCACAGATGTGGATGAAAATGGCAATTTGGAAGATAGAATTGGGGTTCTGGTGCGAAGCCTCGATCCCAAAAAAATGCAGCAATCCCTGAAAGAAATGAGAGCAAGGAAGGCCGAAGCCTCGAAGGAAGAAGGATTCGAAGACCACTACCTCGTCGGAGCGAGGAGTGGGGCAAGATTCGCCGGCGGCAGCGCGCCAAGACAGAAACTCGGATTAAGTGACGTGGAAAATCAGATTATTGGAGACGGTTCATGCGAACCGTCTCGGATACTAAAACCCGTCTCGAATATGAATTTTACGCGACGGTTTCTAGGACCAACCGTCTCGGAAGATTTTGATACCGAACAACATAGCGGGGTAAGATTCGTCTCCTATAGTAATGAAACCGTCACGGATAGTTGTTGTAGCCCTTGTAATCGACATCTCGAGCTGTCCCGAATAATTAAAAACCGTCTGTGATAAGTCGTAATCCATCTCGTTTGATTTTAAAACCGTCTCTGTTAAACTTGGCTCCGTCTCGGATAAAATAAGAACCATCTCGTATAATTTTAAAACTGTCTCTACTAAGTTGGCAACCGTCTCGGATACTTTTGAAACTGTCTCGGAAAAGTCCTTATCCTTCTAGGATAAATATGACTCCGTCTCGCACTCTCGGATAACGTACGAACCGTCTCGTATAATTTGAAAACCGTCTGTACTAAGTAGGAAACCGTCTCTAATAAATTGGCAACCGTGTCCGATTCTTTAGAAACCGTCTCGAAAAATATCTTAACCATCTTCGATAAATATTACTCCGTCTCTGATAAGTCGTAAACCGTCTCGTTTTATTTTAAAACCGTCAGTGGACTACATGGGCCCCGGGTATCCTCTGGAAGGCCCATAAGGGAGCAGATGGGGGGGGGGCGATCAATGTCGGCCGATTAAGGATAGAGACCACTCGGGTTACACGCGCCTTGAGCTGCAAGAAAGTTTCCGAGGAAATAATCTATCTCTATGTAATTAGGAGATCAACACATGCATGACATGTAACAGCATAACAGAATTAGCTACCGTGTACCACGTGCTATCCTGTAACTCTATCTCCCCCGCACTATATAAAGGAAGGGGGTGGAGGCCATCGACATAGAGAAGCATCGTAGAGCATACGCTGTAATCTCTTGGTCATCTTGCGTCCCGCATCTTGATCAATCATAATCCCAGAGCACAGGAAGTTGGGTATTACCTCCGTTGAGGGCCTGAACCTGTATAAATCCCTGTCTTGGCTACCATCTAGCCTAGTTCTTGTCAACGCCTCCTCGTACAAATTCATTGCCGACGGTAACCCCCAGTTAACCATCAGTCGACACCGTCTCTATTAAACTTGGCTCCATCTCTGATAAAATAAGAACCGTCTCGTATAATTTTAAAACCATCTCTACTAAGTTGGCAACCGTCTCGGATACTTTTGAAACTGTCTCGGAAAAGTCCTTATCCGTCTAGGATAAACGTGACTCCATCTCGGATAACGTACGATCCGTCTCGTATAATTTGAAAACCGTCTGTACTAAGTAGGAAACCGTCTCTAATAAATTGGCAACCGTCTCCGATTCTTTATAAACCTTCTCGAAAAATATCTTAACCATCTTGGATAAATATTACTCCGTCTCTGATAAGTCGTAAATCGTCTCGTTTTACTTTAAAACCGTCTCTATTAAACTTGGCTCCGTCTCGGATAAAATAAGAACCGTCTTGTATAATTTTAAAACCGTCTCTACTAAGTTGGCAACCGTCTCGGATACTTTTGAAACCGTCTCGGAGAAGTCCTTATCTGTCTAGGATAAACGTGACTCCGTCTAGGATATCGTACGAACCGCCTTGTATAATTTGAAAACCGTCTGTACTAAGTAGGAAGCCGTCTCTAATAAATTGGCAACCGTCTCCGATTCTTTAGAAACCATCTCGAAAAATATCTTAACCGTCTTGGATCATCTCGGATAACGTAAAAACCGTCTCGTATAACCTGAAAACCATCTCGGATAATATGCTATCCATCTCGTATAACTTTAAATGGAAAATATTTGGTGGAAAAGATTTCTCAGTGCACAAATGCAAAAACATATCTAGACCCTTGGATCTCATCTCAGTGGTCTAGCTAAAACATGGGAATTAACATGGGAAACAATCATCATGGTTTTGCACACAAGTGCATAAGTGGGAGAGAGAATTCCACCTCAATGCATCTGGATTGTATAGGTTGGATCTAATGGACCAAAATGAATTTTTGCACTTGTGCACTGAAAAATCTTTTGCACCGAATATTTTCCCAACTTTAAAACCGTCTCGAATAAGATAAAAACCGTCTTGAATGCTTCTATCACCGTCTCGGATGGGAGACTACGTTCTGGACAACGCCGCGAACCATCTCGAATAATTGTGAAACCGTCTCTGATAATTCATTGGAGACACAAAAAAATTGAAAACCGTCTCTGATAATGCATTGGAGACACAAAAAAAAAACGTCTCCGATGGAGCATTAGAGATGGTTTTTGTACTTGTTGTGTCCCATTTGTATTATTAGAGACGGTTTTTAATCCTTTTTTTTTGTCTGATATGCATTATTAGAGACGGCTTGTGTCTTCTTTGTGTCTCATATGCATTATTAGAGACGACTTGGATATTTTGGGTGTCTCATATGCATTATTAGAGACGGTTTTTTTTTATTGTTCTGGTGTCTCATATGCATTATTATTTTCGTGTCCCCCTTGTATTATTAGTTTATTACATACGGTTCTGCTCTCCAATACACCATTTAAATTTCACTACTACGGAACGGCCCTTCCATCCCGGCACATCAGTCCAGGTTACCATCAAACCGGGACTGAGGTTAACTTCAGTCCTGGTTCAATGGTAACGAGGCAGAAGGCCAGTTTTCAGGCCCGGTTGGTTCCACCAACCGGGACCGATAGGTCGATTCGCGCGACAGATGGCAGATGGGGAGTACTAGTTCCGGTTGGTATAACCAACCGGGACTAACACTGGGCTCCGATAATTGGCGCCATTTCTCCTGTCACAAAAGGCCCGGTTGGTGTTACAACCCGGGACTGATATTTGGCTATTAGTCCCGGTTGGTGTTACAAACCGGGACTAATACTGGGCTCCGATAATTGGAGCCATTTCTCCTCCGGTAACAAAAAGTCACTGCGTCGTCTTCTCATCGCCGCACTTGCTGAGGGAGCTCGCACGCGCTTGTGAGGAAGGAGCGGAGACCGGAGCTGAGGAGCAAGGAGCTGCTGAGGCGAGAGCAAGGAGGAGTGGGGGGAGCCTCTCTTCGCCGCGCTGGGGAAGCGGTGAAAGGGGATCGGATCATCATCGCCTCATCGGAGCAACGCTCGTGTCGCCGCGCCGGCCGCGTCGTCACCACCGCCCCGGCCTCGCCGCTCTCGTCGTCGCAGCGCGCCCGCCCATTCGTCAGCGCCTCTCCGGCCACGCCGCTGAGGTACATTTATCCACCGGCATCGCATCCTCGTTTCTGATCCCACCGACACCACTGCCGCCACCGCCGCCGCAGCCACCGCCGCCACCGCTACCGGCGCAACTACAAATGCCGACCTTTGTCGGTGTTTTTGCCATGAACTCTCCGTCCCCACTTAGGATGTCTTGTTGGACCGGTGACAACGCCACTAACATCGAAACCACGCTCCCTCCAACTAGGTCCAAAATGTGCTGTTTTCTAAAGTGTTTTTGCCCCTCCACCATTGCTTGTTGTGGGGGGAGGAATACCCACAGAAAAAGCGCAAAAGACAAAAAATACGTGGCGACCAATGATGTGCCACGTCGCGACGATGGCGGTGGCGGTGGTGATGAGGAGGGTGAGGGTGAGGGC
>SPJY01000232.1:269845-330835 GCA_005191435.1 Raddia distichophylla
GGTAAAGATCAAATTTATATATCTGTTCTGTTGTGGGCTTGGTGGTGTTATTCATGTGGCGCCGCAAATTTAAATACTAGCATGTTGCCATTTCTACTGTTTTTGTTAAATAATAGTGTTTAATTTTGGTTGTAGGAGAAGGCTGCTTGGGTCATCGCTGGTGCAAAGGCATGATACAAGACAATGATCTCAGAAAGTGACAACGCTCAGTTCGACAACGTCTCAAAGTGGCTTGGTGTGACACAGTGGGACATAGTGTCAGCAGCCCAAGATTGTTTGATGATGCTGTCCAATGAAGGTGTTAGCGGAAATCTGAAATCAAAGTTAAAAATGGGTGTCACCGTGAATGTAGCTGATCTTGTCAAATTGGGAGAAAGTGTATTGTAATACATATTTGTAAACTCTGAATATTTGTAATTGCATAGTATGGCTGGATGATTGCACAGTGCCCAGAGCTGGTCTGACGTAATACATATTTGTAACATTTAATGCTATTTCGATTTTAGTTATCAACCAGCTGTGCATCTGCTAATGTGGTTTAGTTAGTGACTAAATAAGCATAACATTCAAAAAATACACCTCAGTCCCGGTTGGAGCAACCAACCGGGACCAATAGTATCCCCAGCGGCACACTTGGTCGCCACGTGCGCACATATCAGTCCCGGTTTGTCGTTAAAACCGGGACTAATACATATACCTTAGTCCCGGTTTGATCAACCAACCGGGACCAATAGTGTCCCCAGCAGTTACTCCTACTCGTCACGTGCGCACATATTAGTCCCGGTTGGTAGTTAAAACCGGGACTAATATCCCAAATGCCGCTCCACGTGTATTCGGGCCGGCCTATAGAGGGCAGATTTAGTCCCGGTTCCTGTAACCTGGACTGATGCCCAGCAGGCATCAGTCTCCAGGGGCTGTCCAGGTTCAAGAACCGGGACTGAAACCTGTTCCGAACCAGGATTGAACGCCCGTTCCGTAGTAGTGTTTAAATCTTTCTCTAATATATAATCAGTGTTCAACTATGCCCACCTAGGCAGTAGTGCTAGCCTCCCTTCACGATTTGCTGATTTAAGCCTATGAATCCACCTAGGCCAACCTATGCATGTGGTGCTAGGTGAGCATGGTAGTGCTAGTCTCGGGTATGTCATCAGAAGAAAGATACATCCTGGACATGGCTTTCGTCAGATCACTCTCTGGTGGCCTCACAAGTTTCTCTCTAGGTTCATTTGCTGCCCTCTGAAATTTCTGTCTAGATTGGTTCATTTGGTGGCCTCACAAATTAATTTCCCTCATGTATCTTCCATTCCGTATACCAGGTCAGAATCCGATGAAAACCCATGTCCAGAATGTATCTTCTTAGCGCAACACCACGTATGTTATAGAAATTCTCCCTGGTATGTCAGCGAAGAAAGATACATGCTGCACAAGGCTTTCGTCAGACTCTCTGGTGGCCTCACAAGTTTCTCAATTCATTAATTTGGTGGCCTCACAAATTTCTGTCTTGTATGTTCCAATCAGTATACCTGTTAAGAGTTTGATAAAAAACCATGTGCAGAATGTATCTTCCTAGTGCAACACAAAAAAGAGACACATGCAGATGTGAAAGTTACTGCCTACAGATCTAGCGCATGGCATAAGCGGTTCATGTCTAGCTTAAAAGGAGGGCTTACCTACCCACATATGTTATAGAAACTCTCCCTAGTATGTCAGCGAAGAAAGATACATCCTGCACAAGGGTTTCGTCAGCCTCTCTGGTGGCCTCACAAGGTCTTCGATTCATTCATTTGGTGGCCTCACAAATTTTTCTCATGTACGTCCCTTTCAGTATACCTGTTAAGAGTATGATGAAAACCCATGTGCAGAATCTATCTTTCTAGTGCGACACCAAAAAAAGATACATGCAGATATGAACTGCCTACAGATATAGCGCATGTCATAAGCGGTCGATGTCTAGATTAAAAGGAGGGCTTACCCACCCACATATGTTATAGAAACTCTCCCTGGTATGTCAGCAATGAAAGATACATCATGCTCAAGGCTTTCGTTAGACTCTCTGGCGGTCTCACAAATTTCTCTGTATATTCATTTGGTGGCCTCACAAAATTCTCTCAGGATTGATTCATATGGTGGCCTCACAAAATTCTCTCTGGATTGATTCATATGCCAGATAAGAGTCTGATGAAAAACCTTGTGCACAATGTATCTTCCTAGTGCGACAACAAGAAGAGAGACATGCATATATTTAAGTTACTACTTAAAAAATCTAGCGCATGACATAAGCGGTTTATGCCTAATGATAAAGTTGCCACATACATGGTTTTAAGCCATATCGATTAAATTAAACAGCAGTACAGAAGCAACATATTATAAGTTCAAAGTACACACAATGGAACTGGCAAATTGTGTCATATTGTGACATGCGGCATGGAAAATTAAACTGATAGTCTATTTCCTAGCTGGTTCGGATGGGGACTTCTTGGGTGAGAAGTACACTCTCCCAGAGTGGAAACGGCCAAGTGGTTGGACGACTTGAGTCATTAGGAAGTTGGCAACGTCTTCTCGGATGTTCTTCATTTGAGGGGGCTCCAAAGCATCGCCACTAAGCACAAACTTCTGCAAATTTGAAGTACATGCCTTGGTATAATACTCGTGCATCCAATGTCACACATAGAATCCGCACGAATTTTCCTTGGCGTGTTGGTTGCACTGGGACATTGATAAATATATAGGGTTATAACAGGAAGAAGATTGTTACAAGTAAACCGAGATTGACAATTCTTATAAATACATACTCGAAGACCTCGATCCCAGTGCAGTTCAGAGATTCCCTGTTGATGTCTACCTTTCCTCTAAACGTACATGGGCCATGCTCTATGTCATTAAAATTATATTATGAATGGACCGAATCCGGTTGTAAAATATTTTCAATGTGACAGAGGACAGGTTAATTTACCCATTGAGTAGCTGTTCAATGTTTGAGTAATCTTTCTTCCACTCCCTAATGGAGTCCAGAAGCATTATTTTGTTCCACTTAGGAACAATGACAAATAGGATCCAGTGGCCGGATGCTTTAAATGGCAACAGAAAGAACTCCTTTTTCATGTGCTTAAGCATCGTCGTGACAATGTACTCCTTCACCGTATCAGCGTCCTCCTAAATTTTTGTCTCAGTAACGAGACCCGGATCAAGGCAGCCAATAGGATCCTTGTTCACTTTTTCTTGAAGAATCATTAGGTTACATACACATAGCATATGAGGTTAAGGCTAAATGAATAATCTACACATGCTTGAAGACTAAAGGGGCAAGCTATACTTACAGCGAGTAGCATCTCATTATGGAGTGGGACAGCTCATGAAAACGGTATAGATCAAATAGATCCTCGGACGTGACATCAAACTGCATATCCTCTTTGTGGACGAAGTATTTGGACTTTACGTTGACCACAAGCCGTGATGATTGTTCTTCATGTGGCAGTTTTGTGGTTTCAGCGATGTAATACGCGTGGAGAGCTTGGCATGCAGGGCTGAGTTCTTCAATAGAAGGCCCAACGTAAAATGCACGGCCCTTGTTGTACACATGTATCTCTGTAAACCACTTTGCGAGCTTTGGCCTAGGGTCTACGGGCCTCCTACCCTTCATTTGTTTTTTTGCCCGCTTCACTTGAGAGGGAACCATAGGATGCACTAGTGCACTGTCCCCCGGATCAGTGGAAATATCACCCGTGCATAGCCTACGGGATTGAGGCTTTCAACGTCTTCATTATCGAGCGGGGAAAGGCTAGGGATAGGTTCTGGGCCCTTGCTCGTTGTTGGGCTAGGGATTGCTTCTGGCCCTTGCTGGTGGTTGGGCTAGGGATTGCTTCTAGGCCCTTGCTCGTGGTTGCCAATTGCAGCACCATGTCTCCGAAAGATATGTTTTCCTTGGGCCACTGCACAAAAGTGTGCACTGCAGCACCAAGGGTCTTGATTTCATCGTTTGGAGGCTTCTCCAACTGATATGACTTCATGTTTTTTCAACAAAGTCGGCCAGGACCTTCGCATAACCCGCAGATAGGGGCACACTATGCATGGTGGTTTCAGGCAAGCAGGGGTAAGACATCCCCTTCCCAGCCTCGATCTTAATAGTTGCACCAACTTTAACTGTAATTGTGCATGATGTTGGCTCCTACAAGGTCAACATACGTCACAAACTTAGATTGCAGACGGTTTTAAATAAAGAAAGTTATGACATGTATGTATAATATATGTATACCTTGATATGGTCAACTGTGTAATCTTCCGGCTCAGGGGCAGAAGCACAACTACTCCTTTGGTGGGATGGAGTATGCCCTTCTGCAGGTGCCTCATCACGCGCTCCCAAATGCTTCTATGTGTACTCCACTATTTTGAACCATGCTCCTTTTATCTTGATGGGAAGTGTAAAACATGCATCCATTGATGTCATATGCCTGGTATGTGGTGATCTCAAATTTGGGGCCTTCCGCTAACCATCAAAGATCCATTTTGACTCTCTGGTCAGCCTGTGCCTCTGTTCTGACACGATGCTTGAACCATTCAACAAACCTTCGGGCGTGCTCGACACTAACCCATATTCCTCCGTTTGCCGAGGGTTTTGACAGCGTATCTCATCCTTGTAGTCATCTATATAAGGAGATACCACCGTGGTATGATCCAGAACAAGCAAATGAGCTTTCATGTACATGTCAGGATCTGGGCTGATTGTTTTCCTTCCAATTGTGCCAACACCCCCAACCTACCCTCATGACGGGATCTTGGAACACCTATTTGGTGAACTTCAGACATGTAGTCAAGACAGAATTCAATCACCTCTTCAGTTGCATAACCTTCTGCAATGCTGCCCTCTGGCTTTGATCTATTACGCACGTATGACTTTTGTAAGATCAAGCCTCCCATGGGCTAAATGATTTTGGTAATTGATGGCAACTAGGCCGTACAGCTGGAACGCCAAGGATAAGGACATTTTGTTTTATAGTTCTTCTGATTTCCTTGTGTGCGTCTTTGGCTCGACTACACCTCTCTGGTTGCAGGGTCTCATTGAGCACAGGTTCAGAAACATCAGCCGTGAGTTCGAGAGAGTGCCAGGTGTTAGTCTTGAGCGAACCATCTAGAACGAGTCCACCTGTCTAGGGTCGAGAGAGTTCGGGGGAGCTACAGCTGTCAGGGTTTCGTAGCCTCTAAGCAACCCAACCCAGATATTTTGTTTTAGGCGCAAAACTTCCCGCCGAGTCCACAAGTGGACAAGGTAGGCCCACAACCCTAGGTGTGACGTTGGGAGAAGTCGGTAGAGCCAAAATCCTAGTGGGGGCAAAATTTTTAGCCCCATCGAACGGCGTCCGATCACCATCAGACGGCATCTGGTGAGTCCAAGCCAAAATTTGGCAAAGTCCCGAAAACACCGCCACTGTCGGACGGCGTCCGAAGACCATCGGACGGCGTCCGATGAAGGTCAAAATCAGCCACCAGGCAGCGTCCGACGACCACCGGACGGCGTCTGATCAACGGGGGCGCGACAGTGGCGACTGTCGGACGGCGTCCGACCCGAACCGGACAGCGTCCGACGGCGGCTGGGCGAGCAACCGAACACCTGGCGGGCACTTCTTGCGTACGCGCTGGCACCCAATCGAACGCGTCCGGTAAGCCACCGGACTGCGTCCGACGAAGCACTAAAAATGGCCTGACCTTCTGTCGGACGGCGTCCGAGGGGGACCGGACGGCGTCCGGTAGATCGATCTGAAACTCGCGATTAAATCTGAGCCGTCCGTTTTTAGGGTTTCGCCTTGAGCCTATAAATATGGGCTTGGAGTACGGGAGAAATTTGAGAGAGCCACCATTAGCAGCCATCCCTTGCCTTAGCCACCCATGAGAGCTCCTCCCATGGATCCCAGCTCTCCTAGGGTTTCATGTGCTTGAGAGATTGAGAGAGAGGAAGGAGAAGAGAGGAAGAGGAAGAAGAAGGTGTCCTACCTCCTCTCATAATCCCCAAGGTTTGCCCCATCTCCCATGGTGTTCTTGCCCTAGTCTTCATGGGGGGAGAGAAGGGGTAGTGGTGAGAGACGATATCGATCTTGTGCTCTTGGGACTTCGCCGCCGGAGAGATCGTCGTCACGTCACGAGCTTCATCAACCGTACGACTACATCAACCGTGCCCGCAAACCCACCATCCGTTGGTGGTCACCGCCTTGTGTAGGGGGTGCATCCTCTTCATCTGTTGAAGCCACAAGTCCGCCATGTGTCGGCGGCCACCTCCGTGTGTCGGGGGTGCCAAGGTGTCCGTGTGTCGGAACCGAATCCTCCATGTGTTGGAGGTACCTCATGTGTTGAGGTGAAATCCACCGTGTGTCGGTGGTCGGTGCCGTGTGTCGGTGCCGGTGGGGTGTGAGAGCTCTCGCGTGTGAGAGAACTCGCTTCCGTGTGAAGGTTTGGAGCTCGCCTACCATGTGTTGGTGAAGAGCTACCGCGAGTGGATTGAGGGCTAGGGACGAAAGAGTCCCGACTTCTCTGTGTGAGAAGTTTCCTCAACGGAGACGTAGGTGTTCATGTGTTGAATACCGAACTTCGGTAAACAATTCGGTTTGCGTCTCTTCGTCTCATTCGTTTCGTTACGCATATTGATTTGATCGCTTGCATGTGAGTGCCATCGAGCCTCCTAGTAGTCGCTTGAGCTTCATTGTGATCGCTTCCGCATCTAGATACTAGGAATTCATCGATAGCTTGGGTAAATACCGGACTAAGTAATCACACAAACAAGTTTAAAATTTGAATTTGGAGTCCGATTCACCCCCCCTCTCGGCCTAGGATCCCTTACAACTTTTAAATTCCCATATATCTCTCGAATGGATACATATAGCGCAGGAAAACAGGGCCACATATCTTGATCTCTTCCGCAAGGTGAACAACGAGATGCACCATGATATCAAAGAACGATGGTGGAAAATACATCTCAATGTGGCACAACGTACGAACTATATCTGCCTGTAAAGCATCCAACCCCTCCGGATTGATGACCTTTTGTGATATTGTGTTGAAGAAGTAGTATAACTTTGTGACCGTCTCTCGAACTTTCACAGGCAAAATATTTCTTATTGCAATTGGAATCAATTGGGTGATGAGGACATGGCAGTCATGAGACTTCATGCCAATAAGTTTGAGATCTTTCATTGATACAAGTTTTCAAATGCTTGCAGAGTACCCGGAAGGAACCTTGATACCATGCAAGCACTCACAGAATTGGGTCCTCTCAGCCTTCGATATGGTATAGCAAGCAAGAGGTAGATATGTGCGGCCATTCTCATACTCAACCGGCGCAAGCTCTGACCTGATTTTCATGTCAACCAGATCATGCCTTGCATTCAGGCCATCCTTTTTCTTATCTTTAATATTCAATAATATACCAATTAGGGCTAGAAGAACGTTTGCCTCAACATGCATGACATCAATGCAATGACGAACTTCCAAGTACTTCCAATATGGTAATTCCCAAAATATAGATCTTTTCTTCCAAGTGTTTTTTCTGAGCTTTTTGATGCCTTTGTTGTGCTTTTACTTTTTCCAAGGACAACTTTCAAACCCCTAAGGTGTTATAGAGTTGCGCTCCTTTCACCTTCTTAGGACATCGGCCGTTCTCTATTGTACCATCGAATTGCTTTTTCATTCTACGATATGAGTGATTTTCGGGAAGAAACCTTCTATGCCACATGTATACAGTCTTTTTGGAATTTTTCAACCACACACTTGCAGTGTCTTCTCCACAGTGTGGACATGCTTTCGCACCCTTCGTAGTCATTCCAGATAAGTTGCCTAGGGCAGGGAAGTCGTTGATTGTGCAGAATAACATCGCATGAAGGTTGAAGGTCTCACGTCGATCCACATTAATTCCACACCTGAACCCCATTTTCCCATAGTGTCTGTAACTCATCCACCAAAGGTGCCAGGTACACGTCAATGTCATTACCTGGCTGCTTCGGCCCTTGAATTAGTAATGCTAACATAAGATATTTCCATTTCATACACAACCAGGGTGGAAGGTTGTACATGCATGTATAGGTTCACAGGCCAGGTATTATAGCTGCTACTGAAATTACCAAAGAGATTCATCCCATCTGTGCTTAGCCCGAACCGTATATTCCTAACCTCTCGACAGAAACTTTCAAACTTTCTATCAATAGCTCTCCACTGGGGAGAATCAGCAGGATGTCTAAACATCCCATCCTTCTTACGACTCTCTTCGTGCCAACGCATTAGTTCTGCATGCTTAGGGTTGGTGAAATAACGCTTCAATCTCGGTATTATCGAAAAAAACCATAAAATTTTAGCAGGGGGTCCACAATTTGCCTCCGTTTCATCATCTTCTACAAGAAGGTCCTTTTGTTTGTAACGTGGTGTATCACATATTGGGTAAGATTTCAAATCAGCATATTGTTTCCTATACAATATGCAGTCTTAGGATATGCATGAATCTTCTGCACCTCCAGCCCCAATGGACACAAGATCTGTTTAGCCTTGTAGGTTGTTCTTGGCAACATGTTCCCTTCCGAAAGTAAATCCCCTAACAGCCTCAACAGCTCTGTGAAGCTTTGATCAAACCAATTGCTTCTGGACTTCAGCTGGAGTAGTTGAAGCACACAGTGCAATAGATTATCATATTCCTTGCAACCAGGGTATAAGGGTTTCTTTGAATTGTCTAGTAAAGACTTGAATTTCTCGTACTCCTTACTATAGTCTTCTTCGAAGTCACGCAACATCTGCTCTAGATTGGTGTCGTCAGCCACACTGTCATCGAAATTGAGGGGTTCTCACTGACACCCTCTGCAGTATCATCATCGGATGAGCTGTCGTGCATATCTGTTCCACCAACTTCACCATAATCATTATGCAAATGATCGGTTCCCCGAGTGTCGCCGCAATCATCATACATGGCATCTATTTCCCCATGCTTGTCCCAACGTGAATAACCTTTCATGAAACCCCTACGAATGAGATGTTCTTCGATTTGATCCTTGTTTCTAAATAACTTTTCATTTCTACAGTCAATGCAAGGACAACTGATAGATTCCGCCCTTTTAAGTACTCTATCTTCAACGGCACAGCTTCCATAAAGGTAGCCACCCCAGATATATATTCATCACTCCATCGATCGGTGAGGTACATCCATCGCCGATCCATCTACATGATACAAAACAAGACGCATGCATTAAGCAATTATGCAATGTTGTTTCGCGCCTATATTAAAAAATTACAAACTGATATAATCACAACAGTAAGTCATCCCACAGATCTCACATGTTATCATAATATTAAACAAATAACGATTTACAAATCCATCACAATAACAAATGGCCCGACATAAAATAACATGGTGCCCGACATATATCAGTTCAACATTACATGACAAAACGATAAATTAGATGGTCCAACACATCGATACAAGTGATATAAATTAAAAGGTCTAACGACACATCGATACAAATGGTAGCACCTGAACCACTGACCAAAATTAACAAATGGGATTCATCCCATCTGTGCTTAGCCCAACTTGTCGCTGTGTTCCTTCCTTACCCCTCCGTCGGCCCCGGTAACTGCAACGGCCCTTGCGGCCCCGCCAATGGTACCGTCCCCAACGGCCCCGGTCCCTGCCACAGCCCCTGCTGCGCCTGGGCCTGCCACGGCCCTTGCGCCAGTTCCTGTCCCATTGACTTAATTCGGCTGACAACTTGATGGGCATTTGTCCCTTCATGCTCGTTGCAGCTTCTATTGTGGGAGGATTTGCAGCAAGCCATTGGGCACAAAATCTTAAAAATGCACGACATCCTCGTGGCAGGAGGCCCACCCAATGCAGCCCCGATTTGCTCCGCTTCTTCACCCTTCTAACAAGAGAGCCTAAACGCCGAAAGATTGAAATGCTAGAAGCAAATGCATGTCGGCATGGTCGTCCGGAGCTCGCGTAGGGGACGGGGAGTGTACCTCGGCACGACCGTGCCCTGCAGCTTGTCAACTTCGGGCTCGGGCGGCAGCGGCGGCACGACCGTGAGCGGAGTCGACGTTGAGCTCGGGCGGCAGCGGCGCGCGGCTAGAGGATTTCGGCGACGACGGAGGCGGCGAACGCGTGAAAAGCAGGCGGCGAACGCGTGAAGAGTAAAAGGAAGCCGATCAATTTGAGATAAAATAGGACAACGGTAATAATTGGTCTTTCAAGCATCCGAGACGGTTCCAGACAGAAAACCGTCTCCAATAAGTTTCCGAGACGGTTCCTGAATAGCTGCGTGTGCACGGGTTCACAGTTCGTGGCATATCCGAGATCTCGGATAGTTCCCACGGGCTGCACATTCCAGCGGGTATTAGAGACGGTCGCCGACACCGTGATAAACGAGGCGGTTTTGTATTAGAACCGTCTATATGATAGTCTAACTATTACAGACGGTTCTTTATCAAACCGTCTCTAAAAAAAATCTTCCGAGGGCGAGGCAGGCAGGGCAACTATCCAAGACGGTGTTCTTTCAAAAACCGTCTCGGATAGTCATAATACCCGAGACGGTTGGCCATTTAGTCGGTATCCGAGACGGTTTTGCCAAAAACCATCTCGGATGAGCTTCTGGCCGGCCGCTCCACTGATATTCGAGACGGATTTTCCCGTCCTCCCAAGAACTATCTCGGATGAGGCGTCCAATATAGCCTTTTCTGTAGTAGTGGATATGCAACGCTAAAAAGAACAAGGCCACTGTGTAAATCGTGTAATTGTGTTACTACGTTCTACAAAATCTTCAACATTTTCCGAGTGCTTTTGTGTAAATAGCCAACGGTTATTGTTGTTAGGGCTGAAAAAATAGCTCGCGGCTCGGCTTGGCTCGGAGGTGATTCCGAGCTCGAGCCGAGCCCACTTTTGGGGCTCGGGAAAATAGCGAGTCGAGCCAGGCTCGGCTCGTTTTTGACCGAGTTCAGTCTGGCTCGGCTCGTTGTGAAATTTTGAACATGAAATGCCTTTGGCTCGTGGCTCGGCTCGGACAAGGTCGGCTCGAAGGTGTTACTGGGCTCGAGCCGAGCCCACTTTCGGGGCTCGCCAAAATGGCGAGCCGAGCCTGGCTCGGCTCGTTTCTGACCGAGCTCGGCCGAGCCAGGCTCGGCTCGTTTTCACCCCTAATTGCTGTTCTTTGCCATTTCTCTCATGTGGTCGAGGGTTTTCTTGTCTAGTTTGGACACTAGCAAATTGTAATTTAGTAAATGACCGATAATTTATACTCCTTAGTTTGGAGTTATCAGTAAGTGAACTTTTGTTGCTAATTTGATTTCGCACTCTGAAAAATGACCAAATTATACGGTAAAACTCTTGGTCATTTAAGGAAAAAAAATACAGATGAAACAAAATTGTGACCATTTTTTCTAAAAGTAACTCGGTAAATAATTGAGATCCTCGCAGATAGATAATGTAACCTCTTTCTAGTTGTGTCCCGTGCGTGCTAGATGTGGAGTATTTCCAGCAGTCATCTATAACATTGTACTAGCATATATAGAGAAGCTGCCAGAGAGAAGAAATCTTTTAAAGTATAGCATAAATTGTGAACCAATTTTGAAAGAATGGTTAAAGGAGACATTAATACCGTTTTCGATGGAACATATGAAAGAGCTTTATGGAGTTAATTCCATAGACGTGGCTCAAATGCCATGAAGGCATGGAGCTAGCATAGCTATATCACTGCGACATATCGTGCACGCGCGCGGACAAAGCACATGTGCTGATGTACGATCTTATTACTGTGCTCTCCAAAGAACCAATAGACAAATGCACAGACCACTTGCGAGCTGTGACTGGTCAGCTAGCCACCCCATATATAGTCACTATTCCTGTGAGATGCGAGCCGGCCTGTGACTAGCCTATACGGTCGGTACACCGACACGCGACATATGCCCACGCCAAAGTTACACGAGTTGAGTAGTTGTGCATGCAGTGATGTGACGACTGCAGGCACGGTGTTGTGGTCCTCGCGTGGATACATACACCACATGCTACCAATGAGATCCCCTGTATATCGTAGTACTATATATGGTTGTTGGATCAAGAATAGTTAATCGTACTATATACTGAGATGCCCTGTATACATGGTTGTTGGAAGAATATAGTTAATCGCACTATATATTATAAGATCCCCTGTATATATGGTTGTTGGAAGAATATTTAAGGAATAATTTTATTTAATAGAAATGGGAGCTCCGCTCCTTTTGCAAAAAAAAAAAGTTGTATAATACTCTCTTTCGAAAAGAAGTCGCTCTTGATTTTTAGACATATGTTTAACCATTCGTTTTATTCAAAAATTTATTATAAATATGTAAAAATAAAAGCCATACTTGAAATACATTTAATAATAAACTAAATCACAACAAAATAATAAATGGTATTTACGTAACTTTTTTGAATAAGACAAATTGTCAAACGTGTATTCAAAAGTCAACGGCGACTTCTTTTCGAGAACAAAGATAGTATTATATTTGCCACTGTATAATTGGGCTTCTTATATTTGCCATCACATTTCGTTCTTGTCAATGTCGTCACTTTTGTACCCTTCGGTTGTTAGTTGACCATTAATTAAGGATATTTTGTCCCTAGTTCGACTAATAAGAAATAAATCTAGAAAATTATGAAAGGCTCAGAAAATACAAGAAAAATTTCTGCAAATTCAAAAAAGAAGAATCTATATATGAAACAAATTTCTATAAGTGACCCTTTTGTCCCTAATTCGAGAAGTGGCATGGACGCATATGTGGCTAGTTTTGCCAATGAATGCGCCTTCATCCTCTCTCTCCATCGGACTAGGCAGGAGGGGTGAAAGGAAGAGAAGGGTGACATGGCTATTGGCTCGATGTTGATGTGGTATCCAGCTTAGCATCCACATGAGCAAAACATGACACGACTGCTGCCAAATCGGCAAAGCCATCCATAATCTAGTCAAAGGACTGACTGTGTCCGCCTTTGAGAATTCGATGACCACCTAAGCCAGGGTTTAGAGTTCGGGATCAAATCGAGGCCAAGGCGATAGTTCAGGGACCAAATAGATAATTTTTTTCTAAATAAATATAGCAAACATAGCAAAAAAATATTCTCAGGAAAGTATCACAAACCCCAAGACAAGATTCTCTCAACGGAAAAATTAAGAGATAACGATAAACACAAAAGAAGCATGCCGTAGCACATCGGGTACAACAATCACGTACGACGCCGATCGAGATCACGAGAACGAGAGACCCGATCCGCGAAGCCTCTCCTCCATGACGGCGTCCAGGCGCCGCGCCATCTCCGGCGTCATGTGGTTCGCCCAGTCCCCGGCCTCCCCTCTCCTGAAGTAGGACGCGTTCACGAAGCCGCCCGAGCCACCGGCGGACGCCGCCGCCGTCCTGTTGACCTCGAGGTTCCTAAGGTGGTCGAAGCTGCACAGCGCCACGACGTCGGCGACGACCCCGGCCTCCTCCTCGGCCGGCGAGAACGGCCGGCCGACGAACCGGGCGAGCCTCCGGACGCCGGCGGCGGGGTCGCGCAGCAACTCCTCGTACCGCAGGAAGAGCACCGTCTCCGGACTCTCCCTGCTCGCGTTCCAGTAGCCGAGGATGTGGTCCCAGATGGGGCCGCTCAGGCAGGAGCCCTTGCACGCGGCCTCGAACAGCTCGGAGAACGCGAGGTCGGGCTGGACTCCCCTGGCGAAGTGCCACATGGAAACCAGCATGTCCTTCGGCTCCCTGCATTGCATGCATTCCTTATTTCTACTGTATTAAACTGTACTCCCTCCGTATCAAAATGCTTGTCACTTTTGACTTTTGAACAAACGTCTGACCATTCGTCTTATTTAAAAAATTAGCACAAATGTGTAAAAAAATAAGTCATGCTTAAAATATATTTAGTGATAAAACAAGTCACAACAAAATAAATAACATTTACATATTTTTTTTGAATAAGACGAATGGTCAAACGTTTATTCAAAAGTCAAAAGTGACAAATATTTTGATACGGAGGGAGTACCAAACTAAGGTTCTCGTTCTTTCGTAACATTGAGTTTTACAGTAACAATTTTTTTTATATATATAAAATATATGGTGTAATATTTTGTAACAATCTTTTTTCAGTTTTTAGTAGTAGTACCCTCAAAAGATTATAAAACTAATTTTAATTATTTTTGCATAAACTTTATACCTTTTTTCGTGAACTCAATTTTTTTACAGTATAACAACTCAACTCTACCTAATGCTGAACAGAGCGTCTGAGTCTTTCAACGACATGATTTTATATCTTGACTTGCCTTCGGTCTGAATTAAATTAAATCAAACTAAAATAAATGGAGTGTATAATGTCATTGCTAATTCATACGTTCTTTTTCTCAAAGACCAAATTTTTTTACTCTAGTTTGGACAATTTAATTACGACGGTGAAAACAAATCAGCAACAAAAAAGATACCAACAAACTGTAATTCGAAAAAAACATTGCTAGTCATTTACTTCCTTCAGTTCACAAATACTTGTCGTTTTGGATATGACACGACCTTCAAAATATGACTTTGACCATTAAAAACTTCTAAAATTTATTCATAAAATATATTAAAATTATAATGTCATGAAAGACATCTATGTGGCCAATCAAAATTTATTTATAAAATATATTAAAGTTATAAAGACATATATGTGTCCAATCGAAATTAGCTAAACATATTTCATAAATAAAGTTTTAGAAAGCTTTGACTTAGAACATATCCAAAATGGTAAATATTTGTAAACTGATGGAATAATAAATAATAAAACTTGAGTAAATTCTAAAGTAGACTAGAAAATCCTTAATAGCACATTCTAGAAATTAGGTAACTAAAAACAAGAATGGTACTCTATATCTATGTACCACATGCAATATTTATAACAATGCAAGGAGATTGATAGATATTCAGGATGGAGCTGATCACTTGACCTGCATATGTAGACGATTTTGCCGTCGGGGTTGTGGGCGATGGAGGCGGGCAGGACGGAGTGGTGCATGTGCGTGGCCATGAGCCTCGGCGACGGCAGCGCGTCCATGGCAGCCTTGGCCCGGCCAGCGCCGGCGGCGAACAGCATTTCCATGAACGGGACGCAGTCGTGCGGGTTGAGGCGGAGGAGCGGGTGCCCGGCGGCGCCGGGGAGCACCAGAGCCGGAGCCGGAGGGTGCGCGCCGCGCGCCATGGTGGCGAAGGCCAGGGCCTTGAGCCACGTGGTGCCGCACTTGGGCGGGCTCGCCAGGACCACGTCACCGCGGCGCGGCGCGAACGACCCCCGCCGGATGGCGGCGATCCCGGCCACCCAGGGCTCCAGCACCCACGTACCCTGGTAGCACCGCAGCCACATCCTGGGGTTGCTCGGGAGGGCGGACACGTCGACGGCGCCGCCGCCGCCGTCGGCGTGCCCTTCCACCGCTGCCGAGTCGTCGTCCTGCAGCTGAGCGGTGGCCGTATCGCCGTCGACGGCGTCCTTGAACGGCACCGGCCCAGATCCTAGTCCGACGGCTAGTACACTAGGGGAGCTGCTGGTGGTGCCAGTAGCCATGCTTGCTAATGCTAGCTACTCTGCTTCCTGCAGGTAGCGCTCGGGTCACTTACCAGGGGGCAGAGTTACGTTGCTGGATAGCCCGAACTCCGAAGACTGTATGGACTACGAACGAAGCTAAGCCTTTATCCTCTACACACATGTACACTCTCTACGTACGTGTTGGCCTGACCAATCTCAATCTCTCAACTCGCGCTCAACAAGACAATATCCAGGACTGGTGGACAGACAATATGCTCAATGCAATCGCTCCCGCCAGCGCAACTACACAGTTGCTCTTGCAATTCTGTGTCATCTCTGATTTGAATGGAACAACCGAACTTTCCGCTAAGACGAAAATTCATTCTATGTATTTTTCGACTTGCTTTTGGATGACCAGCATATTTGGGGACAACAGTCACGAGTTTTGTAATAAACTAATTATCTATCTACGTCAGGGTAAAGGGCATCTCTCTTTTCATACTCACTATTATTACTATTCGTATTCCTACTTTATATACAAAAGGTAGTAATCTTTGTCCTTCTATAAAAAAACATTCGGTGTGTGCATGGCTCTATCTAACCCTACCCTTTTAAAAATCAAGCCCTAGGTTTCGTCTAGTGTCTCCCTTCGTCTCTCCATCAATTATATTGTTGTTGTCCACTTGTGCCTACTATTTGTGAGTATATCAGAGGGATATAATTGAAAACAAAACTGTGACCATTTTTTTCTAAAAGTAACATGGTGAAGAATTGAGATCCTCGTGGATAGATAATTGTCGACGATTGGGAATCGGGTTCCACGAGACGAGCTTACCTCTTGTTGGGGGACAAGACAACCCCTTCCAACCGGGAGCGTTGCGTTCCAGATGCGATCTACTGGGCAACACAGAGGATAGAGACACAGAGGTTTTTATCCTGATTCGGGCCTCTCACTGCTCAGGTAATAGCCCTACTCCAGTGCTTTGTTGATGATCAACATATTACAAGTCGTCCGGATCATATCCGGGAAGGATGAAGGCGAGCTGCGGGCTTAGACCGAGCTCAATCTACAGCTCACCGGGCACAAAGTGTGTGGCGAGAGGGATGAAAGCTAGGTGCTAACAATGGCGCCCTTCCCCTAATGCCCCATGCAGGAGGGCTTATATAGGGCAAGGTACAGGTGGATAAGATGGAAACTACCCCTACAAGTTGGTGAAGGCCGCCGCGCCGCCAGGAACCCTAGCTCTGCCGCTAGGAACCCTAGCTGCCCCATCGCGTCATGGGCCGGGCCTTGATCCATGCTTGCTTGGAGGAGAAGCCTTCATCTTGGTCGGCAAGGCACCGGGCAGGAGTGCGCCGACCCTTTGTCGGGCAGGAGGTACCGAAATACCTGAAAGGTTAGTACAGGGCTACCGGGCACCAGGTAGGAGACTCAATACCCGACAGCTAGCCCCCGAGGCTCAAGTAGGAAACTTAAGGCCGATGTCTTCCTCTTGAGTCTCAGACAACTCCAGAGGGGATAACGGGCTCCGTACCGGGCATGAAGAACTCTACCGGGCAGCTAGAAGCCAACCGGGTAGAAAAACACTTAGACTAGTTCGGAACCGGTCCTTAGTCGTTTTTCAGCTGGTTTCATTGGGTAATGCTTCCAGGAGAAGTCACCGTTGGCGGGCACACAGCAATGGACTCGTTACCGTTGCCAGGCGCATAGTAACAGGAAGTTACCGTTGGCGCGGCGGTGCTAGCAGTGCCACGCATGAACTGCAGAGCGCCTGGTAGAAACTAGCCATTTTTGTACCATTCCGCGTAGATAAGGAATCCCTTGAGGCGGTAACTCCTTATAAGTAGGGAGGTGGTGATAGGTAAAACCCTCCTTGCACGCTTGCCATCACATCTAAGCCCGGAAAGCCCAAATCCTTACGCGCACAATCTGATCTAGCCTCTTTCGCTTTCCCTCTCCACTTCCACCGCCATGGGCATCCTTGGGGTGAGTCAATCCACGCAAGAGAGCCTGCTGGAGTAGGTGGAAGCCGGAGAGCTCGACGCTGGAAGCTTCAGAGCTCCGGGCGAGGACGATACCCCAATCTTTGACGGGGACGAGACGGTCAGCTTTGAGCTGGCGTTCTCGTTCGGCTATAGGCTCCCGGAGAGCCACTTCGTGGCAGATCTCCTGGACAACCTGGATCTGCGGGCGACGAACCTGCCACCCAACAGCTTCCTCATGCTGGCAATCTTCACGCACTTGTGTGAGGGCTACCTAAAGGTACTGCCGACAGCTAAGCTCTTCTTCCAGTTCTACGATGCCCGGAAGGTAGTAGTGAGGAAGCTGGCGGTGAAGACGGATGCGTCGGTGGCCTGCTACACGCTGCGCCGGCGCACCAACGTCCCGTTCAGGTAACCGGTGCTGCCCTTCCGGGACACCATCCCAAAGGATGTCTTGTGCTTCTACAGAGACGACGTCCCCACGCTGAAGACTCCGATCCCGTGCTCGGAACCAAGCGAGGAGGTGATGGGACAAGTCACGCTGATTGCGGCACTAGTGGACAAGGGTCTCACCGGGGTGCACATTGCCCGGGACTACCTGGCCAATGTGATCTGCCCGCTCCGGTGCCGGGAGCTACCCTTCTGGAGGATAGGAGGGTGGCCCGGTCCTTCCCGGGAGATGAACGACCGTAAGGACGCCCTTCCAACCTCACCGGGTAAGATTCATGTGCTTCCCGGTAACTTCGCTGACGAAATCTTCCCGTTCTTTATTTGATTGCAGCTCCATCGAAGGACTGGGTGGACGCAAGGGCCACCACGCTGTTTGGGTCCCCGTGGGGAAAGCACCTCACAGAGGACACTGTCGGGAGTGTCCCAGTAACATCAAGGAGAGGGGCTCATCGGTAAGCGACCCTTCCCTTGTACTTATATCTGCAAGCTTTCACTTTTGCTCGGTCCACTTCGATTCATCCCCTTTCTCTCTTTCCCTTGCTAGGAGAACGAGGCCCTCTACCAGGAAGCAGAGACCATCAAGGCCTCGTGGGCAAGGTAGGACATCCCTGCTGCTGAGGGCCAGGAGGAAGCCACTCCCGCCTAGGAGGACGAGACGGAGGAGACCACTGCAGAGCGGGCCGCGGCAGCGTCTACCCCAAGGCGAAGGTCTAGCCGGCAGGCGGCTATGCATAAAGCCGCCGGGAAGGCGCAGAGGAAACAGGGAGAGACACTGGACGGCGACGAGCCCGATCGCCCCGTCCTGCTGGGCCGGGCACTTTCGCCATCGCCAAAGAAGCTGGGTGTTGGCGATACTTACGCTCAAAGAAATTAATCCACAAGCGAACGGATATCGCTTGTAGTTTTCACCAAGAGTATTCCTAGAGTTATCGAATCCATAGGGAATGAGGGTTTAAAGAGATAATCCTCTATATCTTAATTATTTAAAATACCAGCCAGTCTAGATAACGGGGGTTAGGATAAATGAAAAGACCGAGACACACACACACACGAGATAATATTCACACAAATAAAGAGAAAGCTACTCTAGCTAGATAGACAGTTGGGAGGACAACGAGACAAGTTTAATAAGTTCTCAAAATTATGTGATTCGGTTTATTGAGTGAGTTTGGGTAATCAACCAGTGGTTCACTTGGTATTTGTTGGCGATTCTTATGCTCAAAGAAATTAATCCGCAAGCGGACGGATATCGCTTGTAGTTTTCACCAGGAGTATTCCTAGAGTTATCGAATCCGCAGGGAACGAGGGTTTAAAGAGATAATCCTCTATATCTTAATTATTTAAAATACCAGCCAGTCTAGGTAATGGGGGTTAGGATAAATGAAAAGACCGGTTGGCCTGCTCCTTTGCCTCTGCGCGAAGAGCTTCGACCTCTTCGGTCTTGGCCCGCAGTTCCTCGGTCAGACCCTCTGTCCGACTGAGACGTTGCTCGGAGGTCTTGAGCTGCTCGACCAGCTCCTTGACCTTCCTCTTCGCGGTGCTCTCCCTCACGTCCAACCCGCGCATCTCCTCGGCTTCCTCCTGTGATACCCACAGGGCAAAGATCTTCTCCTAGAGAGCCGCGGAAGATTGCCTCTCCTCGGTCAGCTGGGCCTTAAGCTTTTTTAGCTTAGCCTTCAGTCGGCTTTGGCTTTTGGCCGGTGCGAGGCGCTCCCCTCGAGCTCCTTTGCCCGGTACTCCTGGAAGGCTCCCAGAATAGCGCTGCGCTCAATGCCAACGCCTTCTTCGAAAGTCGTCCATGGTACCCTGCCAGATCTGAGTGAGAGAAGAACAAGTTTATCAAATTCAGTTGCCCGTGATTTAAAAATCGCAAGTTCCGGTTTGGGGGTTCACCTCTCGGAGTCTTCTCTTCAAGTTTTGGCTAAGGCGCTCTCTAAGACTGTGGGTGGCGAATCCTCGGCTGCTCGGAGCGGACGCAGCGTGGTGCTCTTCGCGCCACGCCTTCCTCCTGCCAGAGCGCGCCCGCTTGGGGGCTCGCTTCCTTCTCTTGGAACCTTCGGCCCTCGGAGGGCTGACGGCCGCGGCTTCGCCGCCGCCGAACTCCTGTACCTCCGGTTCTTCCTTCGCCTAAGTATCCTCAGGCAAGCCCGGCGTCGCTCTGCTCGGCGATGCCGGAGGGGTCACGGACAAGGCCTCTGGCGCTCCTTGCCCGCGATTGGATTCCTGCTCCTCGGCGGTGGGCTCCTCGCCTTGCTCGCCAGGAGTTCCCGTCGCTCTAGGGATGGACTGCCCCTGCGACGAAGTGACCGGTAGGACCGTCTGCTCGGTCCCACCTCGGGCAGCTTGTGGTGCCAACGCCTTGGCCCCTCCCTCCATGGCGCCGTGCGCCACTTCTTCCGCCTCCAGCTGCTCCACTGCGCCTTTTAGCGCATCGAGCTGGTCGCTGGAGACCTGCGGCAGCACGCTCCTCACTGCCAACTTATCCTTGAGGGCGAGCAACCGATGTGGAGAAACAGCCCCACCGATGGATCAACTCTCAGGTAGCCCTCGCACAGGTGTGCGAAGACAGCCATCTGGAGGATCGAGTTGGGGTTCAGGTTTGCGACCTCCAACCCGTTGATGTTCAAGAAGGCCTCCACGAAGTCGCTTTCGGGAGACCTCAACCCAAACAGTGCGAACTGTTCAAAGTTGACGAACTCGTCCTCTAGCGGCTCCGGGATTTCCTCCTCCCCGGGCAGCCTCCAACTGCCGGTGTTGATGTGGCCTTCCTCCTCCCAGATCTTCAAGTCTTCCTCGGTCAAGCTAGTGCCTGAGAATTTGGCCATAGCAATCCCCAGGATGGACGAGCAGCTTTGGGGGTGGGTGGTGGCTGTTTGACGCTGAGTGCGGATGGAACAGGGCTTGGGAAGAAAAGGCGTGAGAGCGGAAGTGGCAAGCCGCGGGCGCTTGGGTGTCTTTATAGCCCTAGACTAGCAGCTTTGCAATGGTTTTTTGCCAACAAAACGGCTAGTTTTTTACTGCAACGGCTAAGTAAAAACGGTCGTCTGTTTTCACTGCGCAGCGAAAGTTACCATTGAGATCTGCTAACGGCTATTTTTTCTAGTGTCTGCACTGAGGGTTGGGTGCTCTGCCCGGACAGACGTATTTCCCTGTTTGTCGCAACACAGTTGCTCGGTACTGATCGGGTTTGTTCGATCCCGGACAAGTCTTGTTCGGGAGAAACTTAACCTGCTCGGTCGTTTGTTGTACGTCTTTGTAGCAGCAAAATTTTCCTCTTAGTGACTTAGAGTCTCAAGAGGAAGACCCCACTCTAGTGAGTCCTCCCACTTGAGTCTCGGGGCCTAGCTGTCGGGGACTAAATCATGGCCCATTGCCATGGCCCACTCCCTGACGGCCTAATCGAGCAGCCTACGAGGGCCCAGCTCCCTGGAAGGTTCTATCAGGCCCATATGCATCCTGCCGAACAGCTTCCTGGCTGGCGCGGTGCGTAACGGCCTAGGGTTCCTGTTTGAGTCCGACTCGAACAAGAGTTCTGCACGGCTACGTGAAGACCCGGACGTTGATTTCCCGGATTGGAACAGATGTCGTGATCCCCAAGATTTGGAGTATGCCTTACCTACCTCGGGATGTATTTGGCATGGTACGAGTTCGTTACGGTCTCGTAGTTAACCCGGCCCGATTATCTCTCGGTAGGTCGGTTGCTCAACACTATATAAATCAGGTCCATACGGCGTGTAGAGGGGCCAGAAGATCAATACTTAGCGCATCATCGCGTATTGTTTTTTTGTACACACATAAACTCGCCGAGATTTGTTCGTCTCGTCGAGCCTCCTCTTGTAATCCTCTTTGATATAAAGAAAGGCTGGACGTAGGGCTATTATCTCTCCTGAGAGTCGTGAACCAGGATAAAAACCCGTGTCTCCCTGTGGCTTGTTGATTGTTGTTCGTTCTGTTCGGCGTGTCTCCTATCTCCCTTTTTTCAAGAATCTTAGTTGACTTGAGATCGATATCTCAACCGTCGACAAGGAACATTTTAAAGTGAGTCCTAATGCAGTCCTACACAACTAGTCAAGGATAGGCTAATGGAAATAACAATGGTTTCATAAAGGTGGCTAAGGCACATTAACAGAGCATTAATATGTCTAGGTACTCGCACCTAATTTACATGCATGCAAACAGTTCCAATAGTAAGCAACAATTAATTAAATTGTAAAATTAGGAGAGAAACATGTAACAATGCTTGCCTTAGAAGAAATCCGGACTCTGCTGGTCCCACACCGGCTCAGGCAACATTCGGCACAACAGTCGCAACACCGTCTACGCGAAAAACGGAAAAGTAATTCAACCGCAAAATCATTATAGAGCAAATAATTAGTAAATATACAAAAAAAAAGTATAGGATTAAAATGTAATTTTTAGACTCTAGAATCATCCAATTTGGAGTTACGGAGCTCCCTAAACAATTCGGGAAGTTTCAGGTTAAATAGAAAATTCCTATAAAAGAAAACCTAATTAACCCTAAATTGGGCCGAACCGAGCGAACCGGCCCGCCCAAACTCCCTCTCTCTCGCACGCGCTCCCAGCCTAGCATAGCCCAATTGGCCCTGTCCAGTGCAATGCGGTGCAGCTGACAGGTTGGGCCCACTGGTCAGCATTGTCCAACGACTTACAAGCGGAGCCCACGGAACAGAGGCGGATGCGTGCGTGCTGGCGTGGCGGTGACATGGCACAACATGTGGCAGTGCGTGGGTCATGGATGGTGATGTGCCATGGCACGTGGCAGTTGACGTGGCATGCCACGTGGTAGTCAGGGTCGGTGCTGAGGCTGACGTGTCTTGGCACGTGTCCCGCCACGTGGCTATCGCGCTGACACGGCGCTGACATGGCCTATGGACCCACAGGTCAGCGGTTGGGGCGCAATTACCGTGCGTACACGTGGCACGTGTCGCCATGCGTCGCGCGCGGGCGGTGTGCTAAACAGCTACGGCTGACGCACGGGGTCCACGACTTGGCCGAGCCCGCGTGTTAGCGACAGTGGCTAGATCCGTGCGGAGTAAATGGGGCGGTGCTGGCGTCAGCAACGGGTTTGATGGGGACACGCGTTGCGGCGCCACTGGGCGGCGGCAACGGCGCAATCGAAGGCGGCAACAGCGGCGGATCGGGGCAATTGGGCGGTGGCGGCGGCACGGTCGAGGGCATACGCGGTAAGCGGGCCCCCACACAGACATGTGTCGCGACGCGATCGGCTACGTCACCGGCGCGGTCCTGGCAGACGCGCAAAGCAGGGCGCGGTGCGCGACGGCGCTGAGGCCGACGTGGCGGCTACGGATTGGGCGCGCGATTCGCACCGGCGGCGCGAACGGTGAGGTTCGCCGGCGGCCGTGGATTTCCCCAACTATGACGAGCTCTACAGGGTGCAAAACGGCACCAAATGGGGCGATCCGCATATGCATTTGGACCGTCTCAACGAGATCTATCTACTGGTGCCATTTACACAAAGAATTGACCACGAGAACAGGAGTTTTACCGTGTAAATGTGCTCGGGAAGGGGGATCTTGAGCTGTAGAGTTTAGGGTTTGGGGAGAGAGAGGAGTGGGCGGCGGTGAATAGTAGAGAGAGGTGTTTATAGGGGTGTGGGCGCAGGGGGCTATTAGCCTCCCTTAAACGGGCCGAATGTGCTAAACGGGATGCTATGGGCTCTGATTAAGGGTTAAAACGGCCCATTGGCATCTAAAGCTGAATTAAGTTGAAAATTATGAAGTATTACCTTGGCTTTATTCGGAAAAACTTGGGACACCTAATAAATTTTTATTAGGATGTCACAGGCTGACGACGCTCTAGCCAACGTGGTCCGACAAGGCAACTAGCAAGGGGGAAGGAGCCAAAGCAAGCGTGTCGCACGCCGACAAGGCGACAACCACACGAGCGAGGGAGTGGGCAGCAGTCGTGAGCTCTGCGACAGCGAGGAGGCGGCCGGCGACAGAAGGGACGCAGGAACGCGGCGGCTGTGGTATGTCTAGGCACAAAGGTGGTCGACGGCCGCTGGCTAGGCTGAGCCTTTGAGGCGCCGAGGCCTGAGGGCACGGTGGCCAGACGGCCAGGGCGCCAGCCGTCGGGGGGACTGATGAAAGAGGGCGCTCCGGTGTCCGGCGAGCCGGCGAGGTCACCAGAGCGTGGCGGCTGGGGCTCAACGGTCAACGGCGAGCCTGCGAGGGGCGGCAAGTGGCAAGAGTGAAGAAGCGAAGAGCAAGAGCCGAAGAGCACCCAGCTCGGCATTGTTCTGGTATGGATAATTTCTCCCTCTATCGTCAGCCCCCTATCATTTTCGGCTGGATCCGCCCCTATACACTGCCCTTGCTCGGTGGGTCCTACATTGGATTTAGCCAAAACTCTAGACAATAATATTAGGATTTTTTCATACATACCATTACAAAGTTTTCTTATTTCGGATATGCCATCACAAAGTCGATATTATTATAGATGCCACTAGTTTTGCAAAAATCTATCACAGATGCCATTGTCGGGTTTTCTGAGAATTTTTGTGTTTTACGCGAGCCGAATACGCCAATCATGAAAGAAATACAGCCTCCGACACATGGGGCCCACTTGTCACCCTCTCTTCTCCTTCTGTTGACACCCAAATTTGACAGGAAAATTGGATATGGTGAAATGGCTAAAATATCGGAATTATTGGGCTGAATCCGAAAATGGGCTTCATCGGCAAAGAAGAAAAGCTTATTGAAGAATACCGATAGTTATGAGACTCCGGAAGAAGTACGCTCTGATCGGCAGATATCTTTCGCGACGCGGTAAAATATATCGGTATCGAATTTGTAATAGTATAAATATGATCTTAGGTCTCGGAAAAATCATATACATCATACACAAACACAATTACTTTCTCGAATCCGATCGACCTCGTCGAAAGGCTTCAACTCGCAGGTAGAGCTATCTCGATGGGATAATCGATTCTCTTCTTGTAACACGTATGCATTTCTGTATCATCTTGATCTCGTGTATACAAAGCATGTTAAACTGTCTCGGGTTTTACCGATCTTTGACGTGCTCTTGCATATTACACTGCCTCGATTTAATCGATCTGTAATGTGTATTTATCCTGCAATGCCGATTGTCAAGTATCTTATATGTTTTTCCTGAATCCGACATATGCGATCCACTGGGACATCAAGACCAGCAACGTCCTCCTCGATGGCAACCTAAGCCCCCGGCTCGGCGACTTCAGGCTGGCCCTGCTCATGGACCACAACAAGAGCCCCGTCTCCACGCTCACCGCCGGCACCATGGGGTACCTAGCGCCGGAGTACCTGCAGTCCGGCAAGGCGACGGAGCAGACCGACGTGTTCAGCTACGGCGTGGTGGTGCTCGAGGTGTGCTGCGGGCGGCGGCCCATTGACATGGAGGAGGCCAAGGACGGGAGCGGGAGCAGGAACGTCAACCTGGTGGACTGGGTGTGGCGGCTGCATGGCGAGGACCGGCTCATCGACGCTGCCGACGAGTGGCTGGGCTGCGAGTTCGACAGGGAGGAGCTGCTGCTCGGCGGGCCCTGGCGAGTAGGCATGTACCTAGGCGCGCGCACGGTCGCTTTGAGTTGCCGGTAGCGCGGGAGCCAGAGAATATGAAGAGAGGGGTAGATTGATCATTTAGAATTAAAAATGGGATTTAGTTAAGAAAAAATACCAAAATGGCATATTATTAAGGAGTCCTCCTTTGGAGTGACGTATACTTAATAACACTCTTTGGAGTGGCATATTATCAATTGCCACTCTTTTGAGTGGCATATACTTAATTTTCCCTATAACTAACACTCCTTATTCTTGTGGCACTAAATAGTTAAAATTGATGTCGTCAGCTCGACTGCTGGAACGTGACATGCAGAAGCCAGCAACGCCTCATTTCAATATATCTCGCTTCCCAGTTTTTAATTACTGCTGCTCCATACGACGGCATAAATGAAAGCATCAATCTTCTCCCCTGGGACTACGTACGATCTCTCATTGCAAATGTCCATTCAATTTCTTTAGGATGTTCAGTTTTGGGATTTTGGTTGAGACATTTTACGAGAGTGTGTTTTGGGGTGGGAGACATCGGGAAGAACAGCACAACTCCATTGTCAGTTCTCATAGCATTCCAGAGACCAGAGGTGGTATCTCGACTGAATGTTTGCCTGAGGCAAGATGGACACGAGGAGTACAAATAATTGGCCGCTAGATCTGAAAACAATGGTCAAGAAAATGGTATTGGCGCTGTTTGACTGCGCCTCTGCTGGAGTGGCTTGCAGCTACCGTGGGGCTGAATGCAGCGGCAATCTTCCCAACAGCTTCCCTACACTTCCCCGTTAAACACTATTCATGTCTCTATGAATAGGGAGGAAGAAAGTGGTGGGCAGTTTTTTAGGTGGGGGAAGAAAGTGGAAAGGTGGGCTCCATCTTTCTGCGTTCGCGCTGTTCTGGTCTGTAGGGTGAGAAATGTTCCAAAATTTTTTTGCTGCCGGACATATATAGTACGAGACGTAGATGAACAATCATGTAATCATAGTGAAAATAAGAACACATGACGCAGGGTGGGATTTCACTTTATTAATTTTAGATTGATAATACATTGAGTCACCACCTCTAATTATACTAGTAGATTGCCTAGTTTTTTTTAGACTAGGTCCAATGTGAAATGTACATGAAGGTTGGCCTACCAAAACACGACTTCTAGTGGTTCCGCAACACTCCTCCTGGACTTTCCTAGTGAGAATATGTCTCATCAAAACTTCGTAAAACCCAGTGGAAAAAATACTTAGAGAAAGAGTACATAGCATACATATGCCTATGTGCATGATTTGCCTTATTAAAAAACCCTATGTGACAAACTTCAAAGAAAAACTCACTAAGTGAAAAGGAGTATAAATCACCCAACATTACATATGATCTTCTTGATCAACTTGGGTACTCAACCTTGTTGCCTAAGTTTTAATTTAGAGTATGTGAACTATATATCTTCCCCTGAATTCAACACTTTTTAAACTTTAGCATTCCAATGTCTCTAACGTATCTCTCAAAAGAGGATATAGGTAATGACTTTAAGAATAAATCAGCATAACTTAGTGTGTCAAATATTTATTTCATTCAACTTATGCATTCCATGAGTATGAAAGAATTTGGAGTTGATATGCGTCGTAAGATATTCATTTGTGCTACATATGCTTTAGTATCTTCATGATATTTGGGGTTCGCTCAACATTCAATCCACAATATTCAATTCAGGGAACATCATGTCCTACCATTTTCTTATAATGCACATTTAGGAGGTAGTTCATTAAAAGCAATTATTTCTGAGTGGTTTATTGATGTGGAATTTAACCACATAGGTTGGTTGGAATATAAATAGAATTTACGAAGCAAATTTATGGTAGATAGAATATAAATAGCACGTCTCCTTTGTGCCATTTTTTCCTCCTAGCTTCCTACGGTAAACAGCGCTGCAAGATCGAAAGATGCACTAAAATCATTTACAAGTAAAACATCCCCGTGATTTCTATTGCCCAAATGCATACATCCACTTTCATGGATGGGCATCTCCAATAGGCGTCGTGCTGTTCAGTACTCATGGTAGTACTTTGCCAGAGAGAAAAAAAATGACAAATTTATTTTCTCTTTTGTTGCTCGCCCATAGGGGTGTGTGTGTGCGCGCATGATTTTGGGTTGGGAGGCATCGGGATAATAAAACTAGCTGTGCGAGTAGAGAAGCCAGGTAACACCAGACCCATCGCCAGACTGTGCCTAGCTGGTTGGTTTTGCTGCCCACAATCCGCAACACTTCTGTCTGTCGCAGCCACGCAGTCCTACAGGACTTCGCGGAAGGAGTTCAAAGAAGCTTATGAGCGTTTTTCAAAATTATTTCTCATTTCAATGGACTTTCAACCCAAATAATTTAACAAAACATACATACGTGATACATTTATATACGAGTTTGTGCGATGGATGTGCAACATCTGATGTTAACGTCACGTAGTACTCGATCTTGGTTACTTACGCCAGCTGATTCCGATCCGTGTGGACATAACCACATAGGTTGGTTGGAATATAAATAGAATTTACGTAGCAAATTTATGGTAGATAGAATATAAATAGCACGTCTCCTTTGTGCCATTTTTTCCTCCTAGCTTCCTACGGTAAACAGCGCTTCATGATCGAAAGATGCACTAAAATCATTTACAAGTAAAACATCCCCGTGATTTCTATTGCCCAAATGCATACATCCAACTTTCATGGATGTGCATCTCCAATAGGCGTCGTGCTGTTCAGTACTCATGGTAGTACTTAGCCAGAGAAGAAAAAAAGACAAATTTATTTTCTCTTATGTTGCTCGCCCATGGATGTGCATCTCCAATAGGCGTCGTGTGTGTGCGCATGATTTTGGGTTGGGAGGCATCAGGATAATAAAACTAGCTGTGCGAGTAGAGAAGCCAGGTAAACACCAGACCCATCGCCAGACTGTGCCTGGTTGGTTTTGCTGCCCACCACCCGCAACACTTCACGTAGCAGCAGCCACGCAGTTCAAAGAAGCTCGTGAGCGGCAAGGGCTAATGCAAACCAAGGGGGCATGTAGAAGAAATTGATTTCGGCCGGACTCGCAAAAGCAACCATCTCATATGGAATGACCGATGAGCGGCGAGGGTTTGTATGGGCTGCGATGCGACATCCCACTGGAGATGTGGCATCCCGGTTCCACTGATACATTTCATCTTCAAAATTTAATTGAACCATAGCTTCAATTTGAAATTTATCAAAACAGTAAGCAATAAAAATTCCTAATACAGATGCAAAAAAATGCACATGCATAATTTATGAGCTAATTTAGAATTAAAATCTTGCATTCAAATTCAAATTTTACTTTTGCACGGCCTCGCGGCCTAATTTCCTTCTGTCTGTCGCAGCCCATGGCCAACCACGCACCACATTCCCAGCTCTATAGAATTTAATAAATGCAAGTAAATTCATTCAAATATACAAAAAAAATATAATTCAAATTTGCATGGCTCATTCCAAAGGGAACACAAATTTCTCAACAATTTCTGCAATATCGGGGTTGTACGGATATAGTTCTCTATTACAGAGAAAATTGTGCGTCATTTCTTGATATCAGGAAATACTTTATGTATTTTCCAAAACAGGGAGGGTCTTCCTTGCAATTTTCTGCAATCCAGAAAACTTTATGTAAACTATTCAAGATTGGTTAAAGGATTCTTGCAAAATTCTCATAAATACTGATTTTATTTTGTATTTGTTCTTTGGTTTTTTCCCCCCTCGATAGGGAACAATTTTTTTCTCATGTTCTGTTGCCTCCATCAGCTGGGACACAACCTTAGGCATGTTTAATTGTTGACAGGATGATAGACTATGTTGTTCTGTTTACCTTGTGTTTTTTTAGAGAGCCCTTTTTTTGCATCTTATGTGAGAATACTACTACAAGAGGTGAGAAATTTCAGCCATTTAATTGGAATCGAGATACGGTCTTGTCTACAGCCAATCACTTGCCTCACGTTTAATGTCAAATTAGAATCACTTGTCCACACACACACACACACACACTGCCATCTCGCTCATCTCAGTTTTCAAATTTTCACTGCAACCACAAAATACGGCCAGACTTAAAAGAACACGTCTCCTTCCTCGCGTTCAGGAGTGAGTATGTGGATTCAGGAAGCTATAAAAAAAAATAGCTATGTCACTCATCGCTTTCGAGCTTCTATAAAAAAATAGCTGGTCTGTAATGCGTGTTTTGATTCTAGGTTGCAGATTGCAGAGTTTTAGGCTATTGGCTAATGAGACATACTACGAGAGTGACTTCGGGGGTGGGGTTGGGAGGCATGGGGAAGAATGGCATAGCTATAGCAGTATTCACAGGCCACCACCAACACGTACCACAATAATATATTGCTTCTCACACTCGTCGCACACATCATTCCCCGTTTCGTGCAGGGTTTTTGTTTCTGAAGTTTTGAATGGAACGTTAATTTTAATATCTTGTAATGTTGTTGCGCTATAAGTTCAATGGAAGCAGAGTGAAACGTGTATAAAACATCATTCGACCACGTTGCTTAATTCTTCTAATTCCGGTCAAAAAAATAACATACCTACATGATACATGTACGAGTTTGTACGATGGAGGTGCAACCTCTGATGTTAACGGCACGTAGTACTTTCGGTTACTTACGCCAGCCGATTCCGATCCGTGGGACATAACCACATAGGGTGGTTGGAATGTAAATAGAATTTATGTAATTTTTATGGTGGCTAGAATATAAATAGCACGTCCTTTCTGCCATTTCTAATTTTGCTCCTATCTTCCTACGGTAAACAGCTCTGCAAGATCGAAAGATGCACTAAAATCATTTACAAGTAAGTTCATTCAAATATGCAAAAATATAATTCAAATTTGCATGGCCCATAAGGGAACATAAATTTTTCAACAATTTTTGCAATGTAGGGATTCTACAGATAGATTTCTCTATTACAGAGAAAATTGTGCGTAATCTCTAGATATCAGGAAATACCTTATGTATTTTTCAAAAAAGGGAAGGTCTTCATGCAATTTTCTACAATACAAAAAACTTCATGTAAAATATTCAAAATTGGTTAAAGGATTCTTGGAAAATTTCACAACCCATTTTATCTTTCTTTGGTTTACGAAAAACACCACTCTACCCCTTAAACTATTGCTTGAGCTATGCTTTGCAGGTCAAGGGAATATTTTGTCCAACATTAAAGCATGGGAGGTTGGTTGTCTGGTTTTGACATAAAGGGGCAAAATCAAAATCGGACAATATTTCAATACGTAATATGGACTTTTTTTTCTTTGTTTTACTTCCCCATGCGGCCCATTCATTTATTTTTACCGATTCCATTTCTTTTAATTAGCTAGCTCTAAGAATAGCGATATCATCGAGCATTTCCAAGTCACAAGTCACAAAGCAGGATCGAGTTAAACTGATCTCATTGTACTGTTATCAGTCTGTAACCTTTTCTAGATACACATTTCTATTTTTTTTTTATACTTTGTATACCCGCTCGCTGGATCGTGTATCCGCCATAGAATTCACCGACGCCGCTTGCAAACTTCGAATAGATCAAGGAGCTAAGTCATATCAACCAATGAATACTTTGTTCTTTGTTTTTTTTCTTGAAAGGGAGCAAATTTTTCTCATGTTCTGTTGCTTCTCTCCATCAGCTGGGACACAACCTTAGGCATGTTTAATTGTTGCCAGGATAAGAGACTATGTTGTTCTGTTTGACTTTTTTTTTTTTCAAAAGAGGCCTTTTGCTTGCATCTTATGTGAGAATACTACTACAAGAGGTGAGAAATTTCAGCCATTTAATTCACTACAGGAAAAGATATCTGTGTCGGCGGCCAGAAAAGGCTGTGTCGACGGCCAGGTAGCCGACGACAACCTGTGTCGGCGGCCAAAAGAGCAGCCGACGACAAAAACGCCTGGAGGCACTCAGTGTTGTCGGCCAAGGCAAAACCGCCGACACTGCCTGTAGTGCCGATCGCGCGGTTCCAAAATTTTGAAATTATGATCCCGCCAAAAGATTTTTGTCCGCGGCCGATATAGTTGTGTCCGCTGCCTGCAGGACGACGACAGGCAGTGTCGGCGGGGAAGGCCTGGCCGACGACATAGCTTTGCGATGGGCTACGCAGCGAGGGAGACGAGAGGGAGTGTCGTCGGTGCCCTGTGGGCCGCGGACATAGGACCAGAAGGCTGTGTCGGCGAGGCTCTAATAGCCGACGATACATCTTTGCGGGGGGCTACTGGACGGGGGAGGCGATGGAAGTGGCGGGGAAGGCCTGGCCGACGACACAGATTTGCGGGGGGCTGCGGGACTGGGGAGGCGAGAGCGCGGCGCATGCACGTGCTTAGACAGCGAACCACCATCCGCTAGAGCCACGTGATTAGAGACATACAGAAACTATTCACTTCAATGGGCATGCAAAGGGCCCACATAAGATAGGACATGCATCAGGTCATATGTGTGGATCACCTCCTAACTTCTTTTTTTTAATTGCCTGGTGTATGGCAGGTTAGCAAATGTGCGTTTTATTTAGGTTCTTTTTCGATTTCTCATTTTTGTATCTTTTTTATTTGAAGTCCAAATCGCGTAGTACAAATTTTATAATTCATCTAAATTCCTAATGAACTCATTTTAAATACTTTTCTATTTTTTCTATTTTTTTATCTTTATTGGTAACATTTGTTCCAGCAGACGAGATAGATTTGCTCCAGGAGGCTATACCCATTGTTCCGACAGATCAAATTCATTGTTCCAATAGGTATACAAGTTATGGCCCATCAGACTAGACATATTGTTCCAATTGGTTTAGACTATTGTTCCTGCAGACCAAATACATTGTTCCAATAGGTACACAAGTAGTTCCATCATACTAGACTTTTTTTGTTTCAAATTGGTTTTAGCCTATTGTTCCAGCATACCAAATACATTGTTCCAATAGGTATACAAATTGTTCCATCAGACTAGAGATATTGTTTCAATTGGGTCTAGCCTATTGTTTCAGCAGACCAAGATTGATTGTTCCAATATTGTTCCAACAAGTATAAAAATTGTTCCAGCAGGCAAGATTGATTATTCCGAGAGGCTAGACTCATTGTTCAGCAGGCAAGATAGATTGTTCCGTAAGGCTAGGCTCATTATTTCAACAGACAAACTTTATTGTTCCAGTAGGCAAACTTTATTGTTCCAGTAGGCAAAAGTTATTGTACGTTCCAGAAGGCAAAAGTTATTGTTCCAGTAGGTAAAGCTCAACTATTCCAGTAGGACAAATTTTATTGTTCCAGTAGGCAAATCTTATTGTTCCACTAGTCAACTTTTATTTGTTTCAATAGGTAAACTTTATTGTTCCAGTAGACAAACTTTATTGTTTCAGTAGGTAAACTTTATTGTTCCAGTAGGCAAAAGTTATTGTTCCAGAAAGCAAAAGTTATTGTTCCAGTAGGCAAAGCTCAACTATTTCAGTAGGACAAACTTTATTGTTTCAGTAGGCAAACCTTATTGTTCCAGTAGTCAACTTTTATTTCTTCCAGTAGGTAAAATTTATTGTTTCAGTAGGCAAACTTTATTGTTCCAGTAGGTAAACTTTATTGTTCCAGAAGACAAAAGTTATTGTTCCAGTAGGCAAAGCTCAACTATTCCAGTAGGACAAACTTTATTGTTCTAGTAGGCAAACTTTATTGTTCCGGTAGTCAAAACCTTTATTTGTTCAGAAGGCAAATTTATTGTTCCATAAGACAAAAGTTATTGTTCCAGTAGGTAAAGTTCAACTGTTCTTGTATCACAAACCTTATTGTTTCAGTAGTCAACTTTTATTTATTCCAGTAGGCAAACCTTGTTGTTCCAGCAGGAAAAAATTATTGTTTCAGTAGGCAAATCTTCTTGTTCTAGTAGGCATTTCTTTTTACTATTTCAGCAGACCAAATACATTGTTCCAATAGGTATGCAAGTTGTTCCATCAGACCAAATGCATTGTTCCAATTGGGCTTAGCCTATTGTTCCAGCAGGCCAAATACCAAGTTGTTTTATCGTATTAGAAGTATTGTTCCAATAGTCCAAATTAATTGTTCCATTAGTATAGACAAATTGTTCCAGTAAAAATTTATATAGCAACATGGATCTTGTTTTGTTCGAAAAAATGCGAGGAACACGTTGGTGAAAATGGTTTGTGGATTGGAGCACCTAAACAAAATCTATTGCAACCGAAAGAAAACAGATACTAAAAAACGCTGATGTCAGCGCTGACGTGAGCGCATGTTGCATGCAGTATTAAATTAGTAATTAGCAATGAGAGAACAAATGATTGCATGGCTGGAAGCATTGAATCTGTGCTGGCCATTGAAGCTCGGTTAATACATGCATGCATGCAACGGAGCGTGCGTGTGTGCTTTGCGCGGAGCTGGGTCGGGCTCGGGCGGGCGTCCGATCGAACGGACGTCCGGTCCGTAGTCGCGCCCCTTAACTAATGTACTAATGTGCAATTACATAGTATTACCTCCAGTTTTGCAGTTCTTTTTCTTTTTGTCCTCTTGTACTATTCACCAAAGTCAGACTAATTATTTCTTAGATAATCTTTTTTTCCTAGGTTTTGTTTTTGTGAATTGACTATGTAACTAGCTATAACTTCTTAAATGACTTTATTAAACCATGTACTTATAATGTGTGTGTTTTTTTGCATTTTGTAGGGGCTCACCAATGTTCAATCCTTTGTCTGGGCTATATTTGTTTTTTCCGTTTTCATGGGATATAAGTGCCTAGATTTGGTTGTTTTGTCTGGTATCTATTTTCAACTAATTATTTAGGTTTTTTCAGTGTGTGATAGTGAAAATCCTATGTACTTATAGTGGAAAAAATATTTTATATGTGTTTTCACTAAAATATTTTTAGTTTTTATGTTTTGTAGGGGCTTATTAAACCTTTTTATTTGTTTTGCTTGTATGCATGATGCCCATGAACTTTGCAATAAATGTGGTTGATTTAATGGTTTAACCCATATTGGAGTATGGAGTGTGTTGTCCGTGTCCCATCCATGCATCCATATACTAGCTTTGTCTTAGATGAATTCATGTTAGCCGAATATGTGCAAGCACGAAAGGACAATCCTAAGTGCCAGGATGTTTACCAATGTCTTGGTGCCTAGATGATAGTCTGTTTCATTCTGTTATTTTTCTATTTTGAACTATAATATTAGGGTTTTGTCAACTCCACATAATTTAGTATTTTTTATATTAATTACTTAGGTTTTGTCAATTTGTATGATAGTAAAAATCTTATGTACTTGTCATGAAAAATTAATCGTGTGGACCATAGTTGACTTTCCAAAAGTCTAGGGGATAGAAAGTCCCACAATTAGGTATAACTAGGTAAAGTTTTTAGAATTTCTGTTTTAAGAGTTCAGTTCACTAGATCATATTGCTATGTTCAAGTTTTTTTTTTGGTTTTGTTAACTGCTCTTCATCTTAGTTGAGCTGACTGTTACAAGTTATTGGTACTATGTTCCTAGAAACCATCGAGTTACAACTTTTTATAGAAATTTTGTACAATATATTATGCTTGGTTTTCAATATGATCATATAATAGCAAGTTTAATTATGCCAAGTTTTTTGCAAATACTGTTACGTGTTTTTACAACTTGCTTCATTGTGTAAGGCCCTGTTCTTTTGAGCTGTTCTTTTCTGTAATGTATATACTTATGCTGAATTTATGGGGTTTTGCCTCAAAACAATTATAGGGTTTCACTAGATTAGATTATTTTATGATGATTTGATTGAATTTAATTATGGTTAACTTGGCGTGAAATTTTGAAATTTTATGCTGTAAGAGCTTAGAAGATTTTTTTTATGAAGATTCTTGAGGAATTATAAATCTTAAATTGCCGAGGATGTGAGCACGAAATTTGTTTTTGAAGCTATTGTGCAATATTGTGTTGGGACTTTAATGGATTGAAATAGCTCGGTAATGTCGCTTCCTGGTCTGAACAAAATTAGTTACGAGGGTATTCATGAAACAATTTAGTGATCATCAGGCGTGCATCCATACAATGATCATCAGAGTTAAGCTTGACATACATGGTTATCAGATCTAAGTGGTATGTGGTACATGAGAGATTTGGTTATTTTCCACTCTCAATAAGTGGCTTTGCAAAAATGCCACCCTATCCCACTGTCATAGACACACATTGTCATGCGTGTCATTGAGAGACGAGTAGTATTTTAGCAAAGCCGCTCGAAACGAGTGGCAAATAACCAAATTTCCCGTGGTACATTGAGCTGCAATCTAGGGGTGAAAATGGTGCGCGCGGATATTATCTGACCAACTCGGTCGGATAGTGATATGGATAGTTTTAGGATATCCAAATCTTTGCGGATACAGATACGGATATGAATAATGACAGATAATATTGTATCGGATGAATACTATTCAAAAAGACATGGATAGTATCCAATCGATATTTGATGGGTACTATCTGATTCACAGACAAGCAACATAACTCTACATTGGCTACCACCAATCTAAACATAATATATTCATGATTTTTCAAGTATGCATTTTTTATATATTATTTGAGTAATATATGTTCCGTACTATATCCAATAATATCGATTTTTGATGATCCGTATTCATATTCGACACTATTCGTGTCTATATTCGACAAATATCCATGTTCATATCCATATCTGCACTGTTCTTATCCGTATCCACATCCGACAAAAAAATATGGATCCACATATTTATCTGGTAAAATTTCAGATCGTATCCGATCCGATTACACCCCTAATACAAACCATGCATCTTTTTTTTTTGGGAAAATTATGTTTTTGCCCTACTTTTGAGATCTAATTGTGATTTTACCCTCAATATTTCTGGATTGTGAATTTGCCCCTATTTTTAAAGATTGAACGGGTCGTTTGCCCTCAGTTTGCATTCCGTTAGCTAGGCATCCAAAATGAATTAAGGAAAAAAAATAAAAAAGGGAGCCCACCTCATAAAAAAAGGAACAAAAAAAGAAAACACAGCGGTCTGCCTCACAGCGGCGTGTGCAGGTGCATGGCGGTGCGAGCAAGCTGTGCGGCGGCATGGGCAGTGGAGCGCGCGTGGTGGCGCGAGTGGCTGTGCGGCAACCGGCACGACGGCTCTGTGAAGGACATAGGCGGTAAGTCTAAGCTTTGCTCTTTGGATTTAGCCATCGATCCATCGCATTAGTAATCTAAGAATGAAGAACATGCCACTACTGATTCATACCACTCATCTGTAGTACTATTATACACTATGGATTGAGGTATGAATTTTGTGAGACTGACAACAAACAAGTTTTAGATCAAATAGACATATGTATATGTATGTATAATCCTGAGAAGAGAAGCTATGTTCTACATTGGTGCTTGCTCGATATTGATACTTTTGACGTTAAGCATTGAATCCCTTATGTGATGGTTGTTTAGTATGATTTCAACCCAAAATATTATCAAAATTTTTCAATGTTGATCTATGATGTAACTGTGAAATACTAGTTCATGTGAACTATCATGTCACCGTTCAAATATTTTGAATAATATGTCTTCAAAACATGGGTAATATACTAATAAAAATGAGGGAAAATTTGAAAAGTCAAGCGTCATTAACTCTGTTAAGTATACTTAACGGAATAGGGGCAAATGTGGTCTTCAACTTGAAAAATTAAGGGCAAAATCACAATCTGAAAAAAATAAGGGCAAAATCATAATTAGCTCTCAAAAGAAGGGTAAAAACACAATTATATGTGGGAGTTACAAAGTTGATGTTAGCCTTTTTTTTCTCAACATTTGTTTTTTTTTTTGGTTTTGTTATGACCACAAATATACCTATGAGGTAAAAATTCAATACTCAACAAATATTAAAAAAGAAAAAAACGTTGGACTTGATTGGGTTTTAGGGAAAACGAAAAACAATCATGTTTACTATTTTGTTCGGGCAGTGAAAATCACTTGTTCGTTTGTCAAAATAGTTGCGTTGCAAAAGATTCGCCGGTGATTTGTATTTGTGGCAGGCGACTGCCTAGTTACGCCCAATCACAGGCAACTGTTGAAAGATCTCTCCCTTAAAAAGACTTAGGAAAACGTTAAAATATTAAAAAAATATTTTGAGATCTCTGACAGGAAACTCTACGGTCTTAAAAAATTATTGTAAAATATTATAATAAGTGGTCTATAAAAAATAATAAATTTTAGCTTAATAATCAACTAAAACAAAATCAAACAGCAAAACAAAGAGGTCGTAAACAGTCATGTACTTCTTGTTTGTAATCAATCCGTTGGCACGGCTCTGGGCAAGTGTAACCTCGGATTCCTGTAGTGTGTTCAACGCACAGCTTTCGTTGAACGTAGTTTGCGGAACGAAAAAGACACGTTGGTGGCATTTCACGACTCGCTGATTGGATTCAAAATCAGCTAGACACCGAAATCAACATCTCTTTCTCGCACACTAACAGAGAGCTAGGCAATTGTAGCTGCCTTCCAGCATCCAGTGACCGAGTTCAAGCCACATGGAACACCAACTATCCTCCAGGCATTCGTGAAGAAGCACAAAGCGGGTGGACAACATCCTGTTCTCCAGCCACGGTGTCGTCCCAGCCGCTGGGCCTTGTTCTTTTGGGCGTATTGTTGCGTTGACGTATTACTATAACAAACTTAAAAAGATCGAAAAAGCAACTACTAAAAAGACACGAAAAAATCGTTACAAATTATCACAATATATAAGTTATATAAAAATAATAAAATTTGTTACAATAATATGCAACAGTACGTAACGCCAAAAGAAATAAGATTTGGATGGGTTCTTGTTCCTCATGACTCCCAGTCCTATTAAATTAACATTGGAAAAAGTTTCCATTCTGCTCTAGGTGGCACCTGGGAATGACTGCGCGTATATGCAAAGCCCACACCTCCATACTTATATCCGTAGAAAGCATACATGTATTAATGATATACTAGAATCATGATGATGCACTGTATAGAACGAGCTAGCCTCAACGGTGGTTCTTAACTTTTTATTGTGTCAAACTGAACTAATCGCGTGCTTGCAAAAATGTGAATAGAAAATCTAATATAAGCACTAGTAGGGTGTGTTTGGTTTTGAGGTCCTGGATGATCCCATCCAGCACAAAATCATTTTTTGTTTGGCTGCTAAAAGTTGGATCCATCCGTCCTGATCATCTCCATCCATCCATAGTATTCTAGGGAGGTACTGATCGTCCCATACGAAAAGGTAAGTCATGCTCGTCCCGTCCGGTCCCGGCGCGCCTCCTCCTCCCCTCATCCTATCCCCCGGCAGCCTCCTCCTCCCCTCCACCTCTTCCCCCGACGTGCCTCCTCCTCCCCCGGCGCGCCTCTTCCTCCCCTCTTCCTCTCCCCCGACAGCGCACCTCCTCCTCCCCTCCATCTTCTTCCCTAGCACGCCATCTCCTTCCCAGGCGACCAGTGGCACAGGGCAGGGGCAACTCGGTGGTGCGGGGCGAGGTTCTTGGTGTGGTGGTGGTGGTGGCAGTTCTTGGCGGTCAGCGAGGGGCGGCGCTGAAGTGGCGGCAGTGGCCGGTGGGGCACGACGTCATGGCGTGGCGCCAACCGTGGGGCGCTGGCCATGGTTGTAGATGGCAACAGCGCCGGCGCTCGGCGGCAGGCAACGGTCTACATGGGCTAGCGCGGAGGAGGCGCGAGTGAGGGCGTTGAGTGGCGTTGCGGCTTGGATCTTGGTGTAGCGGTGTGTTCAGGCTAGGGCAACGCGTAGAAGAGCCCGGCCCCAACCAAACACTCCTAAGAGATGGGTTCATACAATTTTCCTATAGAATTTAATTATTAGGATTGTTAAATTCTATAGAATGAATTAAAACAAACAAGAAGATTTTACAAAATTCAAGCAAACAGAATTATCCTAGAAATAATTTAGAAATCTTAAATGCATTCCCATGTCAACCAAAAAAACCCATAAAATTGTAAACATGCCACAAAATTTGCAAAAATGCAACTAAAAACATGGTAAGATATATAAATGAATTTTAGCCACAAAAATTTAAAAACTTACAAAAATAATTGTGTTATGAAATAATTCTTTTTTCCCTTTTATTCTAACTTTTGTGGCCACAATTCTGCGAAAATAGCTTTCTGAAAGGCACCGTGATGTTGTGATGATGACCTTAAAACAAATAAGACATCACATATTAATTTTTTTAAAAAAAATGAGAACAACAAGCGAAAAGTGTAATACCTTTTTATTCGTTTGTTTTGTGATACATGTTTGTTTTTTTAGATATAAGGCGGCATACAGTGGCGCGCCATGGACGCGCTGACCCTACTAATTAAACATAATGGCATGAACTTTTTATAGGAGCACACATAACAACTACAACAAACGTGAAAATTTACCCGCAGGCCACCCAAATCGATGGACTTAACTTAAACGATATTATTTAATCTGTCTTTACACCCATGACATCATACACACGAATTTCTATCCATCATTGCATTTTAGTACTTTCCTCTTATTTTTTGATTAATTAGCCATTTTTCTGTGTAGCATGACCATTTTGCCCCTGTCTCACGCCCCGCAGCACCGCCCAACACCTCCCGGACGACCCGTGGCGTCACCCAACCCTTCCTGGCGGGCCATCACCTGGTCGGCGACGCCCGGCGCGAGCGGCACCGTCTGGAACCCGGCCATGCCAAACCGTGCGCGTCATTTGCTGAAGACCTCGCACCGCTCCAACTGGTCCGGGCTCTCTCGGGTCTCGGCCCACCGCATTTTGCCGCCTTCTCTATCAGTTCCGCCTCTGCGCTCTCCCGGTCTGCCGCGGCGTCTAGGGACTCGAGGATGGCACCGTATAGTGCACGCACGCGTTCGAGAAGCACGCGGCGAGGGGCGCGGTGTTGGAGCTGAGCTCCTGCTCCACGAGTGCCAAGACCCTACGCGCACGCGGTGGAGGAGCTTGTCGTGGTGGTTCGCCGAAGAGACGCTCTCGTCTAGCACGGTGGTCGCCGTCGGCGCCGACGATGGCGGCGTTAGCAGCGTTAAGAGCGAGGCGGAAGCATGGGAAATTTCGTGGAGGAGCTGGGACCGCAGCAGAAGTCAGCGAGGTGCTGAGAAGAGGAGGCATCCGAGGCAATGTGGGAGGACAGGGCGACCACCATCATGGTCACCGCGAGGGTTGGCGACGAGCTTCAGGGCGGCCAGATGAGTGGGCGTTGTCTCTTGATTGCCGTCGGCGATGGCAATAGCCGCTTCGGATAGTAGGTGTCGCGACGTGTTAGCGGAGATCGGCGGCGAGCAGGAGGACGGCGAAGACGTCGTGGAGGTTGAAGAATTGGACGGTGACCGCGTCATCCCCACATTGTTGTTGTTGTTTCTCCCTAGAACTGCTCATGGGTAGCCCGGCTCGACGTACCCGACCCGACCAGACCCAGCCTGACCAGTGCACCGGGTCAGGTCGGGTTCGGGCCAAAAAAATTGCAAAAACAACAGTGCAGGCAAGGGTTTTCGGGTTTCAGATCGGGTTTTCAAGTTTCGGGTTGGGTTCGGGCCTAGATTTGTGACCCGGTGCGTCGGGTCGGGTCGGGCTTGGGCCGGCTGAGTTATGGAGTCCACCTCACCTTTTTTGCTTATGTGGAGGAGAGAAAACGAGGAAAGAGATAGAGACTACTCTTAACTAAGAGCCTGTCTATAATGGATTACAAGGTAAATTGCACCTATTACATATGGGTCTATATTAAATTTAAGAGCCAATGCTATAGCTAATTCATTTGTTGTTGTCTACAATATATCTATTGATAACATGGAACTTTCTTATATATAGTAGTTAGCTGTACCATTGGAGATGCCCTAAAGGAAGACCAAATTAATGTCGTTTGGCTCGAGGACATTGAATTGGATCGATGGTTTGTGTGAAAATTTCTCAACAAACATAGGTAGTCAGGAATCCATGATCAAGCTTCCTGCTAAACCCAACTCCGCGCGCCCAGCGAGGATGCGAGGTCCTGGACATCTCAGACGCTGACAAGTTGTGTGATAACCCAACTGGCCTCCAGACATTCGTCAAGAAGCACAAAGCAGGTGGTCAACGCCGTGTTCCAGAGCCACGGTGTCGCCATAGTCACCGGATCGGTTCTTGTTCCTCATGCCTCCCAGTCCCATTGGAAAAGGTTTCCATTTTGCTCTCTAGGTGGCACCTCGGAATGACTGCGCGTATATGCAAAGCCAACACCTCTATATTTATATCCACAAAAGGCTTGCATGTATTAATGATAGACCAGAATCATGATGATGCACTATATAGATGGACACTCAACAGGTGGTTCTCCACTTTTTGTTGTGTCAAGGTGCTCAGAACTAATGGCGTGCTTGCGAAATTAATATGAATACAAAATCTAATATGAGCATTAGTAAACTAAGATGGCATACTGGGCTACGACAGCACTATTCATTATGAGCACTAAAGAGCAAACTATGGTCCTCTTTTATCAGTGATTTGGCTTGATATTGTTCGGTTGAGACAAAATCTATCATTTTTGTATAGGTCATTAAGTATAACATTTTGTAATAATTTTTTCGGGTCTATGTAGAATTTTCTCAAAGATCTTTATATTATTTTTTAATAATTTTTCATACTTTCGATATATTTTTTAAAGGCACTCAATTTTTCAGCTCAATTAAACCGAACGGAATCGGTTAAAGCCTTCACGTATAGCTGCGTACGCACGCCCGCGGCACGCGAGTCAGGCGCGCGTCGGGCAAGAACGCGTTAGGCACGTGGACAAGACGTAGCCTCGCGGAACGAAAAAAGGCGGCAGTGCGCCCGACAAAAAACGCGGCAGCGCGCGCGGACCCCATCGTAGGAACGCGGCAACGCGGGAGGCGAACAAACAACGCGCCAACCTAACCAAGTGAGCAAACCACCCGCGTGCCTGGCATCTGTGGGAGAAAAATTGTTTTATATGTAAAAAGGAAATGGACGGCCGGATCTGGCTGGCTCGTGCAATCCGATGGCTGCGGTGGCGCCAGGCGGGGAGGCCAACCACGTGGCGCCCCAGCGACACGCATTCTCGGGTTTGTACAATTTAATGATGAATAGCTGGAGCACTTTTATTCCTAATTCTCCTCCTACCACTACAGGAAACGCTAACAGTTTCGAGTGCCAAAACGTCCTTCGACGGCCATAAATTCCCCGTCGACACAGTAAGATCTGTATCGACAGCCCAACCAAGACCGTCGAGACAGATGACAATGCCACGATAGTGTCGACGGCTAATAATAAAACCGTCGAGTCAGTATACCAGAACGGTAAGAATGCCAAACGGCGTTGTTATTATCGACGGCTCGTCGTTATGCCGTCGATACTATTCTATTTAAATTTACTATTTTCCTCCTATATATTACAGTTTAATTGATATTAATTATTTTTATAGCTGAAAAATCAATGTAACAATTTTTGCAAGTTACAACAGTTGATAAGTTTTGATTGATATTTGAAATTGTAATTTTTGAAATTAAAGTTTTATGTGTAGTAACTAACGGAAAAACCGAAACCGTACGATAACCTATATCTTAGCCGAAAAACATCCCATTCGAATGTGCTCGTCGCGTTAAATGCTCGAAATTTTTTTATTTTTTTGCTGATGATTGTTGTTGATACACAAACATCAACGCATTATTTTTGAGGTGAAAAAATTTTTGTTTTGTAATTTTAAAAATCAAACTATGTGTAGTTGACATTGTAGTATCGATTGCCTTTTCGTATAACTTCGTATAATGTATGCTATACGAAGTTATTACGATTTAGAAATATTGATAATTCTTGTCAAATAACTATACAATTTATGGCAAATTCCCCATGGCAGCTGCTAATAGTAAATTTACAAAATAAAATGTAAGATGTGACCTGTGCACCTTGAGCTACGTACTGCACTATGGCTGGATAGAGACAGGAAGAAATATATCTTATCCAGTGGAAAAGCTACTAAGTTGCTGACTTGCTGTAATAGCAGTTTCAGTAGTGGCTAGAAGTAGGGAAAGCTGCAGATGACTTGCTTTTGTTACCTACGGAGCAATGTCCGCCCAATAGCATCACTCTGTTATTATTTTTATCCTAAAAATAATTTATATACAGTAATAGCCGACCACGACCCCCATCGAAGCTGCCATGGGCCAAGTAACTGTGCTCGGCCTGTGTAGCGAATTCGGCCCTATTAAATATTAAAATAAGGTTTGGATTATTTATACAGTAATAGCGAGGAATGAATTATTTAAAATAGCAAACTTTGTTCAATATTTATGAAAAAAATTTTGGAAGTGTATATAAAAATATCTTGGTAGAACGGAAAATATGAAGTAATATTTTTCTCTACAAAAATAAAATAATTTTTTTTTACTGCCCAGTTATACTCTCGACGGTTCTCTGTATAGCCGTCGATACTACATAACACGTGGACACGATAGTATCGACGGTTAACTCTATAGCCGTCGATACTACATGAAATCCTATCGACGGTTAAATCTATAGCCGTCGATACTACATGCGATTGTCTCGACGGTTATACCTACGGCCGTCGATACTACAGGAGACGGAATACCTGGTAGCTGGGCCCAGCTTACGGTGTATCTCGACTGTTACTATTTGGCCGTCGATACTAAGCGCGCCCAACGGTAACGGCGTCTGGCGCTATAAACTCGACGGTTCTTACATTAGCCGTCGAGATAACTTCACTCGACGGCTAAGCCGTCGAGAAACCGCACCTCTCTCGACGGAGTACTCTCGACGGCTGTTGCCGTCGAGAAAATGTAATCCCGACGGCTTGTTAGCTTTGTTCGACGGTTTTGGCACTCGGAACTGTTGTCGTTTCCTGTAGTGTACACAGGGGTTACACACGGAAGATGTCGTCTAATAAAGGCCCTGTTTTATTTAGTTAAAATAAGATTGAGATAGATCAAATAAAAAGTCCAGAACTCCGAAAAAAACATCTCAAAAAGATTAAAAAGTTGAGGGCTTTTCCAGTAGATCCACATCAGCTCGTTTTCTTGGTGTTGGTTATACCAGCCACGACGCCCTGTCCACGAGTGGCCTTGCGCGAGCCCTTCACGGCGATGGCCCTGCGTGCACCAGTGGGGGAAAAAATATATGAGAAACCAAACAAAGGCGTTGCCGTAGTGCTGGGCATACTTACTACAGGGCACAATCAGTCAAACATGTAACCGGGCCACACAAATTTACAATGAAACTGAGGTAGGAATTAATAGAATGCATGCATGGTTACTCACGTGGTGGTGTCGTGGACATAGGCGCATTCTCGATGCCCCTCATTCCTGATCTACGCATTACTTGGAGAATATCATGCGCTCTTCGGTTGCGGATTTAAACTAATTTTAGGGTTTTGAGGAGATTAATTAACCTAGCCATCGACTGACGATAAACGGTAACTAGCATGCGCATCGCCAAATTAATTTCTTTGTAGGGCTGCCCCTATATATGTAGGCTGGTGTTGTAGCAACCACAAGCAGCAGGATGGCATAGAAAGGAGCAGTAGGATTCAATTTGTTAGGTTTCGTGTCGAATATGTGTACAAATAGGTTACATAAGCTCTGTGCTGTAATATGTAGGGTTAGTTTAGAGTTAGAGTGGGACTCTAACCTGACCACCACTATATAAAGGGAGCGCCCTAGTGTAACCAGGTGAACAACTTCATAATAGTAGCATAGGCCTGAAGAGGTTAGTGGCCGGCATGTGGCTGTGACCAGGTATTATGGATTGGGGAGGAGCGCACATAGTCAGAGTCCCACAGATGTAGGGGCGAAAGCTGAACTGCATTACCAAACATCGTGTATCCTGGTATCGTTCGTGATCTTGCATCGGCGCAAACCCTAACACAATTCATCTAATTGATTCTATTCAATCTTAGAAATCACAAAAATGGTGAGGATGTGGAGGTGATCGCACTAGCAATCTTTCCAAATTTTTGGTAGTGGGCATCACCCACATAGAACAGAGGTGGCCAGGTGGGGGCACTGGGGCACCTAATATTGCTGACATGCATCCTAATTCCTAAAAGACGCTTCTTAAGATCACTCAGGCTTGGCTCCATTAATCAAGCCCTAGAAGAATGCTAAAGCAAGAGCAGCTAAAGCGGAGTACGTAGTAGTAGATACAAGCACGAAGGCAAAGCAACGATGAAAGCCTGAAACTAGCAATTAATTACTTTATGCCATTACAGGAAACAAACTCTACGTGGACGGCTAGAAAAGTCAGTGTCCCCGGCCAGGAAGACGCCGACCAACCAATTTCGACGGCAACACCATAACCGCCGACACAGCTATCTTAATGTCGGCGGCCCAATCGAGTCTGCCAACAAAGGATCAACCCCCTCCCGTCACTAGGATGAAAATTCAAATTTGGAGCCCGTCCATTACTCTATGTCGGCGGCGAAACCAAAGCCCCCGACATTACCCCTCCCCCAGACGGAGGAATAACGGCTTGAACAGGACGACGTCAAAGTGGTCCCACGCGTCAGTCAGGCGACATCGCTGTCATGCGGGTCCAGGAGCTTAGCTGCAAGGGAGCGACATAACCCTTCTATGTCGGCGGCATATAAAAGGCAAGAGTAACTACTCTTAATGAGCTAAGCAAGCTCCTCACATGCAGGGACATAACCAACGGGAAAGTATTTCAGCGATCAAAGAATTTTAGCATGCAATTAATTCATTCTTCTATTTCATGCATTGGGGTTCACTAATTAATCATGCATGCATTCATACGTGTACTTCATGCATTGGGATGAGAAACTGAAACTGCATGAATCCCTAGACCTCGCCACAGAAATTTATAATTCGAAGCCTACCGACGGCATAATTCTCGTTTAACATAAATACTTAGTGAGAACTAGTTCAGCATTCTACTTAAATAATTTGGAAGATCAATTGTGCTGTGCATGAGTTGGAGTGGTACGTACAGTTCATGAACAGGCACGATCGATAGTAAATACTTATATGCATGACACATGGTGCATCTTGGTTTTCCAGTATTTACATCTCCAATCATCTCCTCTTCATTTTATTCTCGTCCACATATTTATTTCGTGAAAAGAACGAAGGGAGAATTTTCTTGCATGTAAAGGGAATGCACCAAAAAATTTCTTTTAAAAAGGCTGTGAAGAGAAATTTGTTAAAGCTGTGAAGAGAAATTTGTTAAAGCATCTCAAACGATCAAAATCTCTTCATGAAAAAAAATGACCTCTGGAGAGATACCTTGAAGATAGTCTAATTACTTCTTGTTTGCTTGGCAGCTTCGTCTCAATTGCCGTCGATCACGTAATGGTTATGCACATTCCTGATTGTACTTCCATTGTATAAAAAATAAGATTGCTAGTTTATCTCCATTTTTGAAAGGTCTTTGGTACTTCATTTATCTGAATTCTGATAAAGCCCAATCGGAATTATGTCTGGTTTGCATAGAAATCAACAAACAAATAAGAACAATAGGATTTAATAAGAGGAACAATAATGATACCATGCATGCCTACGCCCATATATTATTGTGGTCAAGCAAATTGATCATCAAGATACACTACGCAGGATGGTACATGTAATATGACATGCTTATATGTATCGATCGATATAGTTGCAAGCATGATTGTACGGAAGCAAGAGAAGATCACACAAATTACATCAAATCATCAATATATAGTACATAGAAATCCGGAAGATTCCAAGGAAATCACCGGTTCACCACGAATATTTTACAAGGTGGTGATAATCACACGAGATATAACGAAACTAAGGGCCTCTTTGATAGATTGTTTTAGTTTAGTTTTTATATATTGGGTTGCAACTTTTGTTATTTTGATATACACCATACACTTTGATGGATGAGATACACGGCGATTCGATCAGGTGGCCTCTAGCTAGGGCATGGCTAAAATGAGCCAGCCCTCGAGGCGATCCGCCGCCTCCGGCGCCACGATGGTGAGGATGAGCAGCACGATGCCGACGGTGAGGAAGGCGAAGCACAGGAGCAGGTGGTCGGGGTTGGTGGAGAGGTCGGGGACGGCGCCGAGGATGATGGAGGAGGCTCCCCAGAGGATGAAGCAGGCCGCCGCGGAGAAGGTGCGGCGGTGGAAGGGGAGCCACCAGGCGCCTGCGCCGACGCCGTCGTGCAGCTCTTGGGCCGCCGCCGCCATCTGACGGGCGGCGACATGCATCTTTTGGGCCAGGCGGCCGTAGTAGGCGGGCAGCGCACCGTCGCCGGCCGTGCCGAGGATGAGCAGCACGACACCGACCGTGAGGAAGAAGAAGCTCAGCAGTAGGTGGTCGGCGTCGGTGGAGAGGTCGGGAACGGTGCTGAGGATGATGGAGGAGGCTCCCCAGAGGAGGAGGAAGGCTCCCGCGGAGAGGGTGCGGCTGCGGAAGAAGACCTGCCCGGCGCCGCCGCCGTCCTCGGTAAGATCGAGCAGCGCGGCACCGACCGTGATGAAGGAGAGGCACGTGAGCAGGTGGCCATGCGGGACACAGGCGGAGAGCTCGGGGACGGCCGCGCCGAGACAGTAGATTCCGCAGACGACGGGGGGAACCGCGGCGCAGAGGACACCACGGCGGCCGCGGACGACGAAGAAGAACCACCAGGAGATCCACCACCAGGTCCACCAGCTGCACGGCTCTCCGGCCACCGCCGCCAGGCGGCCGGCGTCGCGCACCTCTTGGGCCTGGCCGCCGCCGTAGGCAGAGACGATCGCGGCGTTGGCGTCCATCTATCGGGCCAGCTACGCTAGGGTTTAATTTCTTTGCTTTGATCTGATCGAATTAGAAACGATGGGGAATGGAGGAGTGGAGGCGGGTGGGTGCATTTATTAGTCTGTCTGTAGTACGTAGGGAGTAGTAGTTTCATCATTCCAAAAGGAATATTTCGGCTCCTACAGTTCTAGCGATATGGCGGTCACAGGCTGATTATGGGCCGTATCCATCCGTGACTCCTCTTTTTGAATAGATTTGGGTGGTGAGTGCTGGGCCTTTGGGCTTCTTCTTGAAGAAACAAGCTTGGGTGCTGGGTCCATCTAAGCAAGTCAAAAGTTAAACAAAAACCGCAGCGAGAAGACGAAGGACAAAACCATCTCTCTCAGGAAGAAGAAGAAGAGCAAGAGAGATCAAATGAGACGGGTGCCTACATCCATTTTTTTTTATGGTATCGAATACAGCATCCAACTATTTTCTTCCTTTTCAGCTGCAGGCCAAAATAATTTTCGATTTTGAATGCGATACGGTCTCAAACTTAGCTCCGACCACTAATTGCTATCATAGTTTATTTGTAAAAGCTAATAAAGTTATAACGTTACGGAGATACCTTTTGAGATGAATATATATGCATACTTTTATATTTTCACCTTAAAAGCATACAAGGTAGTCGAAGTATAAAAAAAATGACGGCATGCATCGCAAACTGACGAGCAATTTGACGAGCTCGAGAGTATAGGAAGATGCACTATTCAAACTACATAAAACGACATATGGCACCTCGGATGAAAAAACTTGAAGGCTCCATGTAAATTCTTTTTGTAAAAAAAAATAATCCTCATCTAAACAAGCTAGCTAGCTAGCCAAACCTGAAAGGAGCAACTAACAATTTAGTCAAAACCAGTTCTGAAACGTACAGCCAGCTAATCATTTGCACTACCTCCTTGCTGCAGCTACGTATCCGAGCCAAAAAGTTATGACACGGTAAAAGAAATTACTAAGTCAAGTACCAAGCTAGCTCAGCTGATGATATATGAGATGATAATACTGCCTTGCTTGGACGAGAGCACACCAAGAAAGTACACTTACTGCTGCAACTACTCCAGCTTCGCATATGTAGAAACGGATCGATCGGAGAGATCACCTTCATGCTTGCTATGGCTATGAGATGCATGCCGGCCGGCCGCCGGAGCAAGGCTATATGCTAACTAAGCTCAATGGTGTTCGAACGACTTGAAGAGTTGACCTCATCAGCAGTGCTGAGCAGGCAAGCCAGAAGCGTATAAATATGTGCTAATCGATCGATGGGAACAGTTAAGAAGATGACTATGTTGAGAAATTGAGACTAACGTACGCTATACTCCGTATATGTTGCATCAACTTACTATTCATACGTTATACTCTGTGATCTGGAGCTGCCAATAGGAAGAGGGCAATTATAATGTCATATGTGGTTGAGGTTCGCTAGCTGCAGCAGCTTGGACTAATCTACATCTTCTCAATTTCTTCCATACGCGTTATTTCTTAGTACGTATTTATTTTCGAGAGGGCTCGAACCGGTCTTCGTGTGACCTTTTTTGAACAAAGGGTAGGAGAGCTGCCATCTATTGATCAAAAGAGAAAGAGTTTACAAAGTTGGGGGTTTTAAAGCTCTCCCCCCAAAGGGCGCACAAAAAAACTACGAGATTACAAAATGCGCTCGTGCGGTTGCCCATAGCCGTAGGTCATCTAAAAGTTGACAAGGACAACGTCTGGCGGTCGTTCAGACGAGCGGAAAACACGGTTATTTCTCTCGAACCATAGATGCCAAATGGTGCCGATGGTAATGGAAAGGGTCGCTTTTGGGTTGGCACCCTAGGCGATATCGATTTTCCACCAAAGCGGCAGCTCGGATTTCCATTGCCAGTGTGACGGATCCAGCGAGGAAAGTTGAAGCGAAGCGGCAAGGTGTGTCCAGATGAAGGAGCTAAAGTTGCATTACAGTAAGAGGTGCTCCGGAGTTTCCAGGTTCCTTCGGCAAAGGGGGCAGAAGTAAGTGTTGGGCAGTTGCCTTCGTAAGAGTGCATCGGCTGTCCATATCCTCCTGGTCAGAAGCAACCAGACAAAAAAACTTGCACTTGGATGGGGCCAGATCTGCCAGACTCTGCGCTGCGGGGAGAGCGAGCAACGACCAACGAACTGCATGTTGTATGCAGTTTTCACGAAGAAGCGACCGTCCGTGCATAAATGCCAGGTGATCAAGTCATCTTTGAGCGGCGTCAACGACGCTTGAGCGAGGCGGAGGAGGAGCCGGCCCATATAGCATTTATTTCCTTGCTAGCTATACCAGGATTGACCCATCATTGGAGCTCAACTGATCCAATCTCAAGCCTTACTGAGCCTGATCTTGAGCTTATTAATCAGTACTAATTCAAGCGAAGCCTGAGAGGATCTCGAGCTCGAGCTTAGGTATCCTAAGCTTTCTCATGATCGTTTCGAATTCAACACTACGCTAGTGAGGGCTCTTGAAATAGCTACTGCCTTAATCATGAAATTATTAGAAGTAGTCTTTACTCGGTGCCCATGACATTTGCCCACGATGACTCCTGTCACCCATCAAGTTGATGGGAGAAGCATTGTGCAATCATGACCTTTTGGCTGCACAAAGTAGAGGGGACAAACCAGAGACTTCTACATTTGCATTCTCGTTTCAATGCCAATCTGTAGTGGCGACTGCTCATCCAAATCAATGGTAGCACCTATACTCTCCCAAAGAGGTTGTTTCCTGACCCAATGAAACCGTGAGATGACAACTAATGTGAAGTGTCGCCCGATGTCGACAACGATGTGTGGTGGCTCTGGCACACCACACATAAGTGCATCCTCAATGTGCCTTGTGTAACTTTGGTCGTGGGTGCAACAGCTTCACAGTGAAGATGCTGGCATTGATCCTGCACCGTCACCATGCAGCTACAGCGCTGGCCGGCATCACAGCCAAGATTTCCCTAAATCCATGCTTTCCCCGTTTGCCAAGATTAGTTTCCACCAAATCCAGCATGACCTTTGTGTAACCAAGTCTATACAAAACAAACTCCAATAAATACAACTTCGAATCGTGGTGATTTGGGCTAGGGTTATTTTAGGAAGAGGGGGAGCTGGTGGACCACCGATGAGGCCCGCTGAACCTGGAGATAGAGTGGGTTGAATGGAGCATGGTAGCTATGACTCCTTGGAAATTGTGTTTCGCATAGGTAAATGGCCCTACTAATGATGAGTATTGCGCCGTTGTGTTTTAAATTATTTAGATTTGCTACATTAAAATCTTATATTTAAATATAAATATCTTTAATAGCACTATAGTTTTATTGGGTGCCATGAATAAATAGTAATGATAATTAGTTGTTGAAACAGTATTCTAAAGACCATGTTTGAATGCGCAAAATAATAAATATTTGTGACGGGGTGGGGTCGAGAGCACGTAGGAAACTGTGTTGTACCTGGGGCTCAAGTACTTGCTACACGATCACATTAGCCCCGTGCATACAACAGTACTAAAACATTTACGATCGCCAGATGACACCTGCTCTTTAGAGAGCAGTACGATCGAAGCATCGAACAGTAACGCTCAAACTTGGCTAGCCTGGGTTTTCTCACGGCCAGAAAGAAAAGTGAGTCGCCTGTGCTGATCCGTTTCCAGCACACGTGTGGCCGTACGTGCGATCAGTGTGTACGTGGGAGATATTAATTAGCAGAGGCAGACACGTACGTGCGTGCGTGCATGAGATACGCTCGCTCAGTCGCTCGTGGCCGTGCATTTGCATGCATGGATGGATGATCCATCGTCCAGGGCTGCATATGCATGAGATGAGACTTGAGACAGCGTGATCAGACCACAAGCTGCCGCTGCAAGCTATAGCCTGAGCAGGCACTGCCCATGCACTGCATGGACGCCATCAGGCTGAAATACGAGAGGTTTCAGGGGAAGACAGCACAGCACTATGCTATGCAACCAAAACAGTTCTCGGGTCAGAACCGATCATCAGATCATATGCAGATGAGAGAGAGGCACGAGTTGGGGTTTGTGCATGCGTCTGACCCGTGTTTTGTCGTCGCTTCCGATCAACTTCTACCGAGCAGGCGTAAAAGGGCAGTTGTCGTCACTTAACCAGCCAGCTAGCTGTACCGTTTGATTTAGGCCTTGTTCTTTTGAGCTGATCTGAACGGCTGATCGAACAGCTGAATGTCTGAAATGTCTGAACTTCGATAGCTTCTCGAGGTAGTCTCGAGATTTGGATCCATTTTGTTTAACTTTCTTTTTAAACCTTTAGGGCCCATCTTCGAAACAACGAAAAAACAAACTTAAAAAACTCAAAGCATATGTATTTTCGAAACATAGATAAGTCATTAAGCTGTTAAGCTGTAAAGAACATGGCCTTAGACTCAAACATAATAGAGGTAGGCTAACTGCTTTCTAGGGATAAATTCTCCGCGTCTAAAACCTCTTTACTTTCGAGTAAATATGTAAAGATATCCTACAACTTAATTTATATCTAATGCTCCAAACAAATAAGTACCATGTTGTCGCCTAGCAACGATCTATCGTCCAATAAAGTGCCAAATGGGGGGTTCATTAGATTTAGGATGAGCTTAAGTGGCACACATTGCCCGATCGTTGGTTAATAGGTGGCTAATCGTAAGGTGCAGTCTGGTGCCACGTTGACACGTATCGCCTAACATTAGGACGGTAGATATGGCACGTGGATCCATGCTGGCACCTATTGCTTAATGGTTGGACAAAAGTTTTGACATGTATGGGCCCACAAGACCTATCGCCAATGGTTAAACAATAGGTTTGACATATGGGCCTAGCCATCCAACTGTTGGGCAATTGCCCTTTTGACAACCAATCGATGTTGGCACTCATCGTCTTGATGGTTAAGCAAATGGTTTGACATGTGTGTGCCCATGTTGAGACCTTTCATCTGATAGCTAAACGATAGGTCTGACATATGGGTCTAGCTATCCAGTCACTTCTCCTCTCGCAAACATTGTCGGGATAGTATCATCCTTTTGACTAAAATATAAACATCTATTTTCGTCTTAAACGAGAGCCAACATCTATATTGCAATAACGAATAAAAACTACCGAACAAAAATTATCGATCCGATCTCCCAGTTTGATATTCGCCGGCCGATTGAGCCTAAACCGTTGGACCGACGAAAACCACGTCACCTGCAAGCGAAATAAACTACAACCGCCCTGAGGCCCATCGCGGCTAGTCAGTAATAATCCCATCATCCTGGGCCTTCCGGCCTGTGTAATTTACAAATCAAATCGACCATATCTGTTGGTTCTTGCAAGCAACGCTAGGCATGTGCCTTGCTTTTGTTAATAAAAAAGACATGGCCAATTTGCAAGGATAATTTGGAATATAGTTGCATTCGTTGTGCATGCTTCTGACTCGGTCGGGTCACCATCCTACAGGTAAGTTAAATAAGCTAGCTAACCATGGGTTTTACAAGGATGAGCAAAAAGACGTACTGACTGAATTTTACAGTAAAGATGCCTCAGTCAGTACTGAGTAGGAGCACTGGACGATGTTGTTTGGAACTGAAAATATACATGTGCTCAAGTTCAGGCATGATGTTGTTTTAATACGAGTTTAAGTTCAGACATGATGTTTTTTTGACAAGAAATCAGGCATGATGTTGCTTGCTGAATTCAGCAGTGGCATTCCTCATTTCAGACAAATGAAGTGTGATTGGAAGGAAAGTGAATCCGATGTAAATAGTAATACAAGTATGAATTAATATGATTTACAATTGCTTAAATTTGAGTAGTTAGCAGCTGCTCTTGTCAGGGTTTTTTTTTTTTTTTTTTTTTTTTTTTTTTGTTTTTCTCTTCTCCCCCTCTCGAATGATGTAATGTTTTGTAGTCATTCTTGTGGGGTTTTAAATAGTACTTCTTAAAGTTTGTAAAATATTTTTTTCATAATTTTTTGAACTCGTTAAGACGTATTTGGAGGTGATCACAAATTTGCTACAGTAAAACTCAACGCTACATTAATCTAAAACAAACAAGGCAAAAGTGTCGCCAAGCAAACAGTTATGAAGACTAACACATTGGGATGACCTAGAGAGCACTATATATATGCATGGCTCTCTACTTCTCTATGCTTTCCACTACCTTTGCAACTGTAGGTTCATGTTAATTCTCATTGCCAGCTCTTACGTAGTCTACACACTGCCGCTAGCGAGTAGTGGACGTAACTATCCAGGTTTACATCTTTTTTTTAAAAAAAAATAGAATTGGTTTTGTATCTCAAGTCCTTTTGCCTATTCAGGCCATTGAGAACTGATTTTGGTTAGCTTTTAATTGGTAAAACTGGATACGTATATATAATTCGCTGGTAATAACAATGATTTTGGGCCGTTTTTACCAACGTGATAAAGCACACCCCACATGTGTATGTACCTAGCTGAGACAGCCTGCCAGACCATGTACGTACGAGATGCGACCAAATTAAATTAATATACGTTTTCTCCGGAGTTAGTATGAATGGATGTGCATTTTCATCCCATGAGTTAGGTCTGTCCATCCACACAAATAACGAAGCACATATCCTATTGCATCCCATTAACCTATCCAACGTACCCAGCTTACAACCGTGATGCATGGTAAGTCTATACGTATGTATTTGCATCTTATAAGTTAGACTTATCCATATATAGATTAATACAAACAACCAAACACATGCACGCGCCATCCCATCTCATCCCTTGAGCCCATCGCCAACCTTCATATACAGGTAACCAAACAGGCCTCTCTCATATATACCGTCAACGTCGACGTTACTAAAATTGACGCATCGGCTCTGCTAAGAATGCAAACCCTAATCTACACTGCCAAGATATATTAGTACGTTCTAACACCAAACCTAGGCCGGGGAAGTTAATTAAGGTGCTCTGCTGTGCTGGCTTTGCTGGCTTTTCAAGCCGTCCATCCTCCACTTGAGCTTGACTTTGGATCGATACTGGCCGCTCGTCATGAGTCATCGCCATGAGCTAGCTAGCTAGTGGACGCGCGCTACAAGCCACACGGCCGGTCGCTATATATGTATTTGTATGCCGTGGATCCAGTACACGATATAGCTGGTGCATGCAGCTAGCAAAACAGCACTCCAGCCTGCATGCATGCACACTGAATTAGCCGCGGATGAACATATCATGCATGGTGCATGCTAGGGCCAGAACAGAAGGGCAAGATTGATATATCATCTTCATGGTTTTATTTATATAGTACCAAGTAATTAATTAATATAATGGGCATAGAGATTGATCAATCTAATGTGTAAGCACAAGGATAGAATGCAAAATAGTAAAGGAACCATCTAACGCACGATCGTCAAAAGGATAAAATAAGTGTCGATCGTTTCTTTTATAGAATTGCACTACAACTATACTAAAGCTGCACACTATTACAAAATACAGTTTTAGTCTTACTAGTGTTTAATTTTAGATTGACCGAAACAAACATGATGACTTCAAATATATGAAGAGAAAAGTATTTTTTTATGTAAGCACATAAGCATATATAGATAATCAACAAATAAAATATATAATTGATAAATGATAATTTCATACTAAAATTGAACCTTGGCAAGCAGTACAATTTCAGTGTTATTAGAGTGTAATTTAAAATTGACCGATAGTTAAAAAAATTTCAGGCGTCTTATAGAATTAGCAAATCTGTGTAGTAAAATCCTATATGTAAGATTGGTTTCCGTGGTAAACATACCCTTTTATATGCTACGAAAAGTAATGAAAGAATCCACTCTGATAAACATGCATGTTCGCTAGGGATTCTTATTTTTCTTGCGTATTTATATATTTGTATTAGGAAGTCAATCACATTGTTTTAAGCCCTTTTTTTTATCTCAAAATCTCTTTTGAATGATCTGAAAAATAAATCGAACAAGCGAGTTGGACTCTCCATAGACAAGAGGGTCCGTTAAACCCATTTCACAAACACAATATTATATCTACATATATATATATCGTAATAACTTCGTATAGCATACATTATACGAAGTTATACGATAGTATGAATGGATGTGCATTTTCATCCCATGAGTTAGGTCTGTCCATCCACACAAATCAGCTACTCAGCTAGTTTGTGGGAGGCTTGGGATCGAGGTGTTATATAGATAGCTTGCAGATCGACTAGCTCGCCGTGGCTTCGGCAGTGCGCTCGCGTCCATGTCAATCAATCACAGTCTGTCCTACAGGGATGGAGACAATGTTTAGACGGGAGATGGCGACGGCCGTTCATGGATCCCCTCCGGTACTGCCCTGTACAAGTACACATGTTCCCACTCATTTCCGACTCAGCACGACCGCGACGCTTGAAAATGAGGAGGGCTCGATCAACCACCTCAACATCCTCGGATACTAATGGATCTGAATCTAAATCTCATTACAACTTATAGGATATGTAATTAATTAAGCCTGTCATAATTTGTTATACCGGCACAACACACTTGGGAGTGGTAATTTCTTGTAGTCTACTGTCCGCCATGAAAAGCATGCAAACAGACATGGTGTTGTAGCACTAGCAACCACAAGCAGCAGGATGGCATAGAAAGGAGCAGTAGGATTCAATTTGTTAGGTTGTGTGTCGAATATGTGTATAAGTAGGTTATATAAACTATGTGTTGTAATATGTAGGGTTAGTTTAGAGTTAGAGTCGGACTGTAACCAGGCCACCACTATATAAAGGGAGCCAACCCTAGTGTAACCAGGTGAACAACTTTATAATAGTAGCATAAGCCTGAAGAGGTCAATGGCCGGCATGTGGCCATGACCAAATATTATGGATGGGGGAGGAGCGTCCATAGTCAAGCCCCGCAGATGTAGGCGAAAGCTGAACTGCGTTACCAAACATCGTGTCTTCTGGTGTCGTTCGTGATCTTGCATCGGTGCAAATCCTAGCAAGTGGTATCAGAGCTTGGTTGGCGAGGTTGGCCATGCGAAAGATCTATGGGGAGACATGAGGTTTGTGCATACACGGGCATCGTGGAAAATGCCCTATCGGCGCAAGGTGGAGCATGGTGGCAATCGACGATTTGATCAATGGTGTCGGACACTTCGGGCAGGAGGCTCGAACCATTCGATGGGCTATCGTTGGCAGGGCATGACCAGACGTGGTAATCGGGCTGACAAAGTATCTGGCGAGGTTGGCAGGCGACGGCGACGACCTAGGCGTTCGCGATCACACCGGTAGGCGTGGAAGGATGCCGGATAGATCAGAACGGCAGGAGCAGTGATGCGACCGGATGTTGCACATGAGGCGCTGGATCACGCTACTGAGGGCGAAGCTGTGACGTGTATGCGGATGGGCAGGGTGCAGCATGTTTTGCCGTGCATGGACATGGTGTGTGGTGGCAAGCTGGGAAGCCTGCTTTGAGGGCAACCAGAGTTCAGGTACAAGGGTTTGCGCAAGACGCTGGAATGACTTCAACGTGGAGAAGGTAATATTATTCAAGGTGGAGTTTGTTAGATTTTGTGTCTAATATGTGTATAGGTAGGTTACATGAACTCTGTGTTGTAATAGGCAACGGTTGTGTTAGAGTTAGAGTCGGACTCTAACCAGGCCACCACTATATAAAAGAGAGGCAATGCTAGTGTAAACAGGTGAAAGGCTTCATAATAGTAGCATAGGTCTGAGGAGGTCAGTGGCCGGCGTGTGGCCATGAGCAGGTCAGCCAGTATGCTGTGATATTATGGATTGGGGAGGAGCCCACATAGTCAGAGCCTCGCAGATGTAGGGGCGAAAGCTTAACCGCGTTACCAAACATCGTGTATCCTGGTATCGTTCATGATCTTGCATCGGCGTAAATCCTAACATAATTCATCTAATTGATTATGTTCAATCTTAGAAATCACAAAAATGGTGAGGATGTGGAGGTGATCGCCCTAGCAATCTTTCCAAATCTTCGGGAGTGGGCATCACCCAGATAGAACAGAGGTGGCCAGGTGGGGCACCGAGGCACCTAATATTGCTGACATGCATCCTAATTCCTAAAAGACGCTTCTTAAGATCACTCAGGCTTGGCTCCATTAATCAAGCCCCAGAAGAATGCTAAAGCAAGAGCAGCCAAAGCGGAGTAGTAGTAGATACAAGCACGAAGGCAAAGCAACGATGAAGCCTGAAACTAGCAATTAATTACTTTATGCGCCTGTTTGCAAGAGTAACTACTCTTAATGAGCTAAGCAAGCTCCTCACATGCAGCCATGCAGGGACATAACTAACGGCAAAGTATTTCAGCGATCAAAGAATTTTAGCATGCAATTAATTCATTCTTCTACTTCATGCATTGGGGTTCACTAATCAATCATGCATGCATGCATACTTGTACTTCATGCATTGGGATGAGAATCTGAAACTGCATGAATCCCTAGACCTCGCCACAGAAATTTATAATTTGAAGCCTACCGACGGCATAATTCTCGTTTAACATAAATGCTTAGTGAGAACTAGTTCAGCATTCTACTACGTATCCGTATTCTACTTAATTAATTTGGAAAATCAATTGTGCTGTGCATGAGTTGGAGTGGTACGTACCAGTGGCGGACGCATGATTAAAATCAAGCCTGGGCGAACTTAACCCTAAGAATCGTCATCGAATTAACATAATATCTTTTTGTATAACTTAGATATACTTCTGGAAGGCAAACAATTTCTATTGTGTGTGGTTTTCAACCTCAAAGTCGTATTCAAAAGCTTCTGGGAGAACATGTCAGGTCATCATATTTTAAAACCGTCTAATCACGGTAAAATACCTATTTAAAACAATATGCTTATTAGAATATTAGATCAAACTGTTATCGTAAGTGATGCTTCTCTTATACTCGAAGACTTTTTCATTTAAAACTGTATGAAAAGAAAAAAAAATCAAATCCACATGTTCTATTTATAAGTGGATGGATGTAGAAGGCTCTAGCAAAAAAGGCGCATGAGAATCGAACTAGACATCTCAGGGAAGCTAGCATTCCAGCCTAGCCAATTACGCTAGAAATATTGTTGTTTTAGGTTTGTAGTATTGACTTCTTTATATAGAATCAAGGGTATGTATTAGGCTAACATCCAAATTCAAGCCTGGGCAGCGGCCCCACCAGCCCTAGTGGTGGATCCGCCCCTGGTACGTACAGTTGATGCACAGGCACGATCGATAGTAAATACTTATATGCATGACACATGGTGCATCTTGGTTTTCCAGTATTTACCATCTCCAATCATCTTTTCTTCATTTCATTCTCTTCCACATATTTATTTAATGAAAAGAACGAAGGGAGAATTTTTTTGTAAAGGGAATGCACCAAAAAATTTCTTTTAAAAAGACCGTGAAGAGAAATTTGTTAAAGCATCTCAAACGATCAGAATCTCTTCATGAAAAAAAAATGACCTATGCAGAGATACCTTGAAGATAGTCTTACTTCTTGTTTGCTTGGCAGCTTCGTCTCAATTGCCGTCGATCACGTAATGGTTGTGCACATTCCTGATTGTACTTCCATTGTCTAAAAAATAAGATTGCTAGTTTATCCCCATTTTTGAAAGGTCTTTGGTACTTCATTTATCTGAATTCTGATAAAGCCCAAGCGGAATTATGTCTGGTTTGCATAGAAATCAACAAACAAATAAGAACAATAGGAATTAATAAGAGGAACAATAACGATACCATGCATGCCTACGCCCATATATTATTGTGGTCAAGCAAATTGATCAAGATACACTACACAGGATGGTACATGTAATATGACATGCTTATATGTATCGATCGATATGTTGGATATGATCTCGGTGGCTAACCACCAAGACCGAGTCCTAAGGGGCTAACCGCCCACTAGCGCCCTGATCGGGGGCGCTCTAACCAACCTTTGGTGCGGCCCCCTGCTGCACAGCGCCGTATAAGTAGGTTGTTAGTCACGGATTAGCGGTTAATCGTGATTAGCTCAACCCCTAACAACCCCTAATCCCTATCCGATCTGGGAGGCGCTGAAGCACTGGGAAGGCCGTCACCGGCGAGGTCTCCACTGCCTCCATCTCCCTGCGACCTCTACGGCCTCTCTGCACCGAGCCCTCTCCGTCGACCCAGCTCATTAGCAAGGAACTCTGTCTATCCCGATGGCGAACTCAAGCAACAGTAAGAGGAACCCTAACCGGTTTGCTTTTGGTGTTTAATCTTTGGGCTAAGATCTTGTTTAAGTCTTCCGCATTACGTTTTAAGAACTAACATTTGGTATCAGAGCAGTATTAGCCCTTAATTAAACCCTAATAATGTTTTAGCTCTCTGCTTAGCCGTCGGGTTAATGATCTTGTTTTCGGATTAATGTTTTTTTGGTCTCGGGTAAGCATTTAGAAGGAGGGGAAAACGAATCAGAGGCAAATTCTTTAAGATCGGGTGAAAATTCCTATTTCCCCCCTAACCCGAAACCCTAAAAGCTTATTATCGGCTATGCCGATTGAATTTTGCAAATAATTTCGGGTGGAAGAGGATTAGAAAAGGTCCAATTTCATGGGAAAAATACCAAATTGGAAAACCCCCAAATTTTGATGAACCCTAATTTCGATTCGGGCAAAATCCAAGCAAAAATCTCACGAATCTTGGGCATACATAAGCTAGTAGCCGTCGCCGGTGTTCTTCTGGGCATCGCCGACGTGCCTCGGGTCGCCGCCGT